>JBBPUB010000686.1:0-10501 GCA_038094415.1 Xerocomus alliaceus
CCAGGGTCATCAAGAAATTCCTTCCAGATAAGGAAAACATCAAGCTAGGGCATTCTTTTAAGCTTTCCCCTACTGATAGAAGAAGAATTGTCTTTAGTATTACCACTGGAAAGGCTGAAAATGCTGTTCAGGCTACCCATCTCATCAATTCTGCCCTCCCCTTGTGACGATCCTTACCGTCTTGTATACGGTCTCTGATAGACTCTTTATCGCAACAGACTTAGCATATACTTTTTGCTTGATCTTATCTTATCATTTCATAACTAATCTGATTATGCTTATCTTCTGCTCTTCTTCCCAATCAGATCTATCCCCTTTTGGCTATTCTTTGACATGGTCATTACCGTGTCTCTTCTTATATTCTACTACATGTAGCCAACACCCTTTTAATCACCAAGTGATTCTTTTCATTTCCATGCT
Organism: Xerocomus alliaceus; assembly: GCA_038094415.1. Taxonomy (NCBI): domain Eukaryota; kingdom Fungi; phylum Basidiomycota; class Agaricomycetes; order Boletales; family Boletaceae; genus Xerocomus; species Xerocomus alliaceus. The sequence continues at coordinate 421 of JBBPUB010000686.1, forward strand.
GTGCATGGCTATGGCACAGCCCAGTTCATTACTGCTGCTACAGCTTCTCTTCCATTTGATCTGCCATCCGCAGTATCAAACATGTTATTTATTTCTGTTACCTTTAGCCCTAAAGGCTGTGGTACGCCTTTATTGCTATTGGATAGCTACAACATGGACTCTTACCTTAGTCACCACCCTACTGCATAGGCATAGCATTTTACCTAATCAGGTATTAGGGTTAGACAAACATGTACAAATAGTATAGTAGTATATAAACCCCAAGGACAATGCTGGGTAGATCCCCAGTCTAGTCTCTTGGTCTTCACCTGAACTCAACTACTAAGCCTCAAAGCATCTCACCACAACTCTCTACTCACCATAGCGAGTTAGTACCTTCTCATTTCTTTTTAGCTAAATAGTTGTAGTAGAGCTGGTCTTCATTCCCAAGAGGGTTCAGCCATTTCATTAGACTAGACTCTTATTCTTTCTAGTGACCCCTTCTACTACAGAACCAGTACTAACAAGTGCCAGTGTCCTTCCCCCAGTTCCACCACTCCCTTCATCCCTTCATTGTTGGTCACCAACGGGCAGAGCTGAGAGAAGAGCAAGAGCCAGCCACTCAGGTCCCAGAGGGTGGGAACAGATCAGAGTCGCCTGCAACCATCTTTTTACGAGAGTTAGAGGCTTCTTTACCAGGCTTCCCCCATCAGGACTCGATCGTCAGAGATACGATCACAGGAGATCTGAGAGAAGAGATCAGCTGCGAAGAAAGTACATTGCCAGCCACAGACATGAAGGAAGAGGACATAGTAGTCCCTCTTATACTATCCGCCCCTATAAAGTGCAAGAGAGAGTTAGAGTCCCCCAACCTCCTCCTTCTGCCTACCTCTGACCCAAACGATTGCAGCCCAGGGCCAAGCATTATAGATGTCACAGATCGGTCACCTCTGCATTGGCTGCCCTCAAAAGAAGAGAGGGGATTTTACGCTTTAGCTTCAACGGTACAGGCCAATTTCTATAGTTGGACCTTCAACCTTCTCAAAAGAAGAAGATCAGAAGGCTGGTCAGAGTATGAGTTTGAAGAAGCACCTGCTGTAGTACCACCACCACCTAAGAAAAGGCAAAGAAGGCAATATTAGCAGGAGATAAAAAGAGGAATAGAAAAAGGAAGTAGGATAGGATTACGGAACATCCCACCTTGCTCTTACAAATATTGAATGCAATTGATTGTCATTCTTCTCCTCTTTAGTTTGACGTTTTACATCATCACAATCTACTTCCTTAGGTGGATTGCCAAGTACTTAACCAACTCACAAGTGCCAATCCTCTTTGTAAGAAACCAAAGCAGGACATTCCACACCCCTTACTCCGCCTTCATAGAAGTAGTCCCCGCAACTAGTGCCACTTCAGACGGTTGGATTTTCAGAGAAGGTCTCCATCGCAATCCTCATCAGTGCTAGATGCTATCAAAGTTTGAACTTATCCTAGCCACGTTCATAGGAATTTTCTTAATCTCTACTGCCATACTTTGCTGGATCATTAAACAAGTTGTTGAACGCAATGCCCCCATACTTACAGTAGTACACGTTTACAAAACAGAAGAAAACCCTTTTGGATTAAGTTTTGGCATAGTAAGCCCAACTAAAGCCTTCGGAGATAATTGGAGATACCACAGAGGTTGGTTTAACAAGAACGACTGGCATGTTCCTGAATTAGTAAGATCCAATCAGGAAGACAATAACGCCACAATCGCCACCTTTGATTAAATAATCATGGCATTACCCAAGCATCTATCCAATGCACTTGATGTGCTAGCCGGCTCATCAAAGAATGACTTATTCCAATTAGGAATTCATCTCAAAGAATATCTAGACATTCATAGCTGGGCAATGGAACAAATATTACGAGAAAACAAGAAACTGCGAGAAGACATGGAGGAAATGGAAGAGCAAGTCAAATCAGAACCCTCTTCCCACAGTGGTGCTAGAATCACCAAAATCGTAGCAGATCCAGGAGAGTATGATGGCACAAGAGGAAGGAAGTTCAAGGAATGGTGGATGAAAGCTCAAGTATGAAGACAGGAAAATATTGGTGTACTCTGTGGTGAAGTTGGAGTTAAAGCCATACTATCCCAAATGACGAAAGGAGATGTGGGAGCATTCGCATGTGCTCATCTAAACAAAATCCTAAAAGGAGATTCAATGGATTGGCCAGAATTTAAGAAGCTCGTTGAACTTCATTTCCACCTGACCAATGAGAAAGAATGGGCAAGACGACAAATCGAGAATCTGAAGCAATCCGATAAGATGACGGTAGCTCAGTATCTTGTCAAACTGGAAAATTATCTTGCCATAGCTGAATATGATGGAGATCATATCTTACAGATCATGGAAAGGAATATGAATCAAAATATGGTCAAATATCTTTTTTTACGAGATGGTTGATACAAAGATTGCGCCACCTTCATGGCAAAAGTAAAAGAATATGGAGAAAGACAGGAGTTATTAGGATTCATCTGGTGTGGAACAGCTGATAGAATTGCTAGACCCTCCCAAGATCCAAACACCATGGATGTAGATGCTGTCCAGAAAGGACAAGGATCTCAAGGTCCGCTTAAATGCTTTAATTGTCAGGGACCTCATGTCGCTTTCAAGTGCCCTAAACCCAAAAAGGCTTGTGAAAAATGCAAGTTCCTTGGCAGGGGACATGCCAAGTGGTGAGCTACAAGTCAACCTTCCTGCAATATCCAAGAAATAAACACAGAAGACGAATCTTCAGATCATAGTTCTTCCAAAAAAGGAAAAGGACGAGACTGGAGTAAATCCATCACAGGAATGGGCTTTGATGAAGCCTGTGCCTGGTTCCAAGATCATGAGACCATTTTCAAGAAGGGAAAAGAATAGGGCGACCCCCTAAGTCTGGGAAAGAAGGAAGCCTGAATCAATATGCTATTCTGGAAATAGAAGAAACTTTATCTTTGCCATCATGCAGGTCTCATCTAGATGATGAGCTTGGCCAGGACAGAACACCAGTGCTTGATTCACATATACAAAAAGCAGAACAAGTATTCCCAGAAGTAGTGGAGATAAGAAGTATGGAAACTTCTATACCCACACCAGAAAAGAAGAGACATGATGTCAGAACGATGTACCCCAATCTGACAGATGCAGATCTAGATGATCTCATACCAGAGTCACAGAAGGAAGAATTTCATTTTCTCAGAACAATTAATCCCCAGAAGGATATAGTTCTTCCAATCAAGATCACCCTGAAACTGAATATTCCTTTCACTAAAACATCCACCCTCCTAGATTCTGGAGCAAATGTGATCTTCATTGATCAAAGTTTTGCACAGCATCTTCACTTACCCTTAACCCCTTTAAGACACCCCATAGCAGTGTATAATGCTGATGGAACCTTGAATGCTGCTGGAAAAATTATGCATAATTGTCAGCTTGTTATGGAATATGAAGGTCATCGTGAGAAATTGACAGCAAAGGTCACTGACCTAGGAAAGTTCAAGTTTATTCTGGGATATGAGTGGTTACAGCGCCACAACCCCAATATAGACTAGACCATGGGATTGGTTAGATTGATGAGATGTCCCCAGCACTGTTGAAATCTCCAACAAGGTGATTCCACCCCAAGCAAGTTTTTACAAATGCTACGAAAAGAACAACTAGATCAAAGCTATCAAGTATATTATTGGATAAATTCCTTAGAAAGGAATGACAACCAAAAGAAAGTCTTAGAACGAGTACAACCTAAAGAGGTTCCTCTGGAACAATTAGTTCCAAAAGAGTATCATGATTATCTAACAGTCTTTTCAAAGAAAGACTCTGAAAAAATGCCCTTACAAAAGCCCTGGGATCACGTGATTGAATTACAAGAAAACTTTAAACCCCACAAAGGAAGGATCATCCCCCTTTCAATTGATGAACAGGAAGAAGTCACTGCTTTTCTAGATGAACAGATGCAGAAAGGCTATATTCATCCTTCAAAATCTCCACAAACATCCCTGGTATTCTTTATTCCAAAGAAAGATGGTGGTAAACGAATGGTACAGGATTACCGCTATCTAAATGAACACACCATCAAGAATAACTATTTATTACCTTTGATTTCCCAGCTTGTGGATAAGTTGAAAGATGCTAAATTATTTACCAAAATGGATCTAAGGTGGGGATACAACAACGTCTGCATCAAAGAGGGTGATGAATGGAAAGCTGCTTTCATATGCTTCTGAGGAGCATATAAACCCCTTGTAATGTACTTTGGATTATGCAATTCCCCTGCCACATTTCAAGCCATGATGAATGAAATTTTTACCAACATGGATGATGTGGTAGTGGTCTATATAGATGACTTATTAATTTTCACGACAACAGAGAACCAAGCAGAACATGATCGAATTGTGTGGGAAGTCTTACAACAACTGAAGGAGAACGACCTCTTTGTGAAAGCCCCCAAATGCCACTTTTGTGTCACAGAAGTAGATTTTCTTGGCATGATTGTGGGAAAGAATGGCATTTCTATGGATCCCAAAAAGGTTGAGGCCATAACCCAATGGCCCATTCCCTCAAATGTCAAAGGAGTTAGGAGCCTTTTGGGACTCACCAACTTCTATTGTCACTTCATTTCCAATTTCTCTCAAGTGGCTAGACCACTTAATGACCTCTTAAAGAAAGAAGTTCCATTTACATGGGGCTTATCTCAGCAGGAAGCGTTTGAAATGCTTAAGATTGCCTTCATATCCACCCCTATTCTAGCTTATCTGGATATTGATTGCAAATTTCATTTAAAAGCAAACACTTTGGATTATGCCACAGGAGCAGTGCTCTTAATTGAGAAAGAAGACAAATGGCACCCCATAGCATATGCTTCTCATAGTATGCAGCCAGCTGAATGAAATTATCCCATCTCGGACAAGGAAATGCTCTCTGTCATAAGATCACTGGAGGAATGGAGACATTATCTCGAAGGAGCTAGATTTCCGGTGGAAGTCTGGAATGATCACCAGAACCTTCAGTGGTATCAGATGAGACAAGATCTCAATTGCCAATAGGCCTGATGGGCACAATATTTATCCTGATTCAACCTGAAATGGATTCATAAGCCCAAAGCTACCATGGAAAAGGCCGATGCACTCTCTAGACAAGAAGATCATGCTATTGGTGTGGATCAAGATAACAAAGGAGTCCTGGTAATACTGCCAGAGCAGATTGAATCTATGGAGCATGAAACTTCAATTCTCATCTCCAATGAAGGCAAATGACTTAATAAATCTATATTTAACAAGCTTTGTAAGCTCACAGAGAAAGATACCATACATCTTGGTAGAAGACACTTTTTACTTGAAGAAGAAGATGGCTTGTTGCATGATCCGCAAGGCCACATATATGTACCAGATTCTGCCTTGATCAAGATGGACATTCTCAAATTGTATCACAATTCCTCCATTGCTGGTCACCCTGGATATGAGAAGACACTGGAATTGATTTCCTGCTTCTATTGGTGGCCAGGCATATCCACATTTGTATGAGATTACGTCAGTCATTGTGAAAGATGTCAACATTTCAAAGGGTCAAACATAGCCCCTACAGACCTGCTACAACCCCTCCCTATTCCAGAAAAACCATGGAGTCATATTTCCACCGATTTCATCACAGACCTGCCTAAGTTCAGATCTTTTGATGCAATCCTCACAGTTGTAGATCAATTTTCAAAAGAAGTAGAACTCATTCTGTGCACTAAGCAGTGCAGTGCCCTGGATATGGCACAATTATTTTTAAACAACGTCTGAAAGCATCATGGTCTTCCATCCTCTATTGTTTCTGATTGAGGTCTGCAATTCGCTATGCAAGTAATAACTGAGATCAATAAAGCCTTATCTATTGAAACAAAACTCAGCACTGCATTCCATCCTCAGATGGATGGTCAGTCTGAGATTGTCAATAAAGAAGTTCAAAAGTTTTTAAGAATCTTTTGTTTAGAAAAACAAGATCAATGGGCAGATTGGCTTGCTGTTGCTCAGTTTTCCATTAATTTCAAACAACATGCTTCTACCAAGAAGACCCTCTTTGAAGTCATGCACTTGTATCACCCAAGAATGGGAATTGAACTGCTTAAGATGGACAAAGCCTCCACAGCAGTAAGATTTGCTGATGAGATAACTGCCACATTTGATCAAGTATGGCAGAATATGAAAGCGGCACAAGCACATCAGAAGAAGTATGCAGATCAATCTCACAGCAACTCCCCTGGGTATAGTGTGGGCCAATAAGTTTGGCTATCCACAAAAAACCTTAAGCTTACACATGCATCGAAGAAACTCTCTGAGAGATGGCTAGGTCCATTCACCATTACTAAAATGATGGGAACCAACGCAGTGGAACTAAAGCTTCCCCAATCCATGAGGATTCATCCAGTTGTTAATATCTCTCAAATTAAACCTTATAAGGAGTGCCTAGAAGGTCAGCCAGTTGAATGGCCTGGTCCTATCAAGATCACCAAAGACAGAGATAACAAGTGGGAAGTTGATTTTATAGTGGACAGCAGATATCGGCAATGCTGACTGGAATATCTGGTACACTGGAAAGGATATGATGAAACAGAATGAACTTAGGAGCTGCACTCCAACCTTACTAATGCTAAGGAGGCTATTTCTGACTTCTATCACAAATACCCCTTGGCTCTGAGAGCCCTTACCATTGATCCTGAACAGTTCCTTTTCCTTTTCCAGAAATGTCCTGAAAATGTTACTACAGTTCTGACTCATTGTCTCCCCTTTGATCATTTGGACAATGATCTTTAAGCGGGGGGTAGTGTGATGATCCTTGCCATCTCATATATGGTCTCTGGTAGACTCTTCATCGCAATAGACTTAGCATATACTTTTTGCTTGATCTTATCTTATCATTTCATAACTAATCTGATTGTGCTTATCTTCTGCTCTTCTTCCCAATCAGATCTATCCCCTTTTGGCTATTCTTTGACATGGTCATTACCATGTCTCTTCTTATATTCTACTGCGTGTAGCCAATGCCCTTTTAATCACCAAGTGATTCTTTTCATTTTCATGCTGTGCATGGCTATGGCACAGCCCAGTTCATTACTGCTGCTGCAGCTTCTCTTCCATTTGATCTGCCATCTGCAGTATCAAACATGTTATTCATTTCTGTTACCTTTAGCCCTAGAGGCTGTGGTATGCCTTTATTGCTATTGGATAGCTACAACACAGACTCTTACCTTAGTTACCACCCTACTACGTAGGCATAGCATTTTACATAATCAGATATTTGGGTTAGACAAACATGTACAAATAGTATAGTAGTATATAAACCCCAAGGACAATGCTGGGTAGATCCCCAGTCTAGTCTCTTGGTCTTCACCTGAACTCAACTACTAAGCCTCAAAGCATCTCACCACAACTCTCTACTCACTGTAGCGAGTTAGTACCTTCTCATTTCTTTTTAGCTAAATAGTTGTAGTAGAGCTGGTCTTTGTTTCCAAGAGGGTTCAGCCGTTTCACCCCTCCCCCATCTCCTCCCAGAGTGTTCATAATGTACTCAAGTCTGCTTCTCTCAAGGCTATGGTTAAGAAAAAGAAGCCTTACCTGTCACTCAAGCATAGAAAACAATGCCTTACTTTTGCTCTCAAGTATCAAAACTGGACTGTGGAGAACTAAACTAGGGTCATTTGGTCAGATAAGACAAAAATCAACAGAATTGGATTAGATGGGAGAAAGTATGTGTGGAAAGTGGCAGGTGAGCCTTTGCAGGATAAGAAGGTTCAAGGGACAGTAAAGTTTGAAGAAGGTTCCTTGATGGTTTGGGGATGTATGAGTTGGAATGGTGTGGGGATTCTGGCAGAGGTGGAGGATAAAATGAATGCTGAGCAATATGTCTTCATTTTAGAGGATAATCTGCTTTCCAGCATGGAGAGTTCTGGAATTTCTGAGGAGAGCATAATCTTTTAGTAGGATAATAACTCCAAGCACTCCTTAAAAAGAGCTTAAGATTGGCTTGACTCCCATAGAATCAAGCTTCTGGATTGGCCAGCTCAGTCTCCAGACCTTAGTGCTATTGAGCATCTCTGGGAAATCTTGAAAAAAAAAGCTCAACAGCTATTCAAGACCATTAAAAGAAGTATGGGAGCTTTGGAAGAGAATTGTGGTGGAGTGGGGCAAGATTGAGGTTGAGAAGTGTCAAAGATTGATTGAAAGTATGCCTAAAAGGTTAGAGGGAGTGATAAGGGCCAAAGAAGGGCCCACTAAATACTAAAAGTCTAGATCTGAAATGATGCTCAAATAAGTGTTCCAATAACATGTGATTTTAAAATGGCTATATCTTAGTGCCATAACAACCAAATGACATGATGTAAGTGGTGTTAGAATGTCAAGAGCAAGTACTATCTTTGACCCTGCAAGTGTTTGATCTTGTTTGTCCCATATCTTTGGCAATTGATTCATTTGTCCAAAATGGCCTAACATTGAAACACTTTTTTGAGCCACTGTATGTACAAGTTGAAGCACTGTATTTATACTATGGAGTCTGGGTGGATTAGTAATGGAATGTAACAGGTTGTCAAAGATGAAACAGATAAGTAATAATATATCAAAGTCAAAGACAGGTTAGGAACATGCCCAAGACAGGTCAAAAACAAGTTAAAGACAGATGTTCAAGATGGGTCCAGGACAGGTCAGAGACAGATGTCAGGCTGTTGTACTAAGTGAGACACCTGCTCAGAGGAACTAAGGATGAGACTAATTAGAAGAAAATCCTATGAATCAAGAATACAAGAGACAAGATAAAGAATATCTAGAAGATCATATCAGAGATCATACTGAAGATTATACCAGAGATTATACCAGAGATTATACTGAAGATTATACCAGAGAGTACTGGAGTACTAGAGTTGGAGTGGTATATGACACAATCTCTCTCTGCTCCTTAAAAGAAAACCATTCTTGCCCAGCTAGATGCTGGTTATTCTATTTACTCTGTTATATCCAGCATTGGTGTGGGCATTGCTACCATATCTAGGCTTTACTCTAAGGAGCATTTTGACCTTCAAAAGTCTGTTGGAGGTTGTCCTTCCAAGCTTTCTTATGCCAATATTTGTCATGCTACTCATCTTATCATTACTTATAGTGAGCTCCAAAACCATTGCAATAACTAACTAAAATATAGTATGTGCAGTGCACTGCAATCACCTATGGAAATTTTGCTTAGGTTATGTAGGAAAGAATAAAGTACATACATTCAGCTATAAAATTAGTCCCTGGGTCATGTGATTTTGTTCACATGTGGCTGAAATATGTCCAGTTTAAAACAGCAACACCATTGCAGCAGTTTTACATCTTTTAATAAAAATATGCAATATAATTGAAATGAAGCTATATTTGGTGGTGTTTGGATGTACAAACAAAGATACACATTGAAATACCATGTCTGAGTTTGAAATAGCTCACACACATCTTTATTTCCAACTATATCCATCATGAGAACCATCTCTTCTATTCAAAAGGCTAATGTTGTAAGATAGATGGCCCATAGAAATGCAGCAAGCTATTTATGCATGAAAATCAGGCAGAAATTATAAGGGTTGATGCAAGCATAGTTTTTATCTCCCTCTTTGAGATAGACATTCTAGTATCTAGTAAGGGCATTGGGCTTTGCTCTAAGGCATCTAAGGCAGAAATAAACAATTATGTTAAATTAGAAAAGGAACTCTAACCATTGGACTTGCTAGTAAGTTAGGAGTTTAGTTATGGCAAAGTACTTCAAATTCTTATGATTAGTGACAACATTAATCAGAATATCAGACTCTTTAAGATAATGTTACCAACTCCAAAATGCTTCATGGATAATGAATAGCTCCTTGTCATGGGTGTCATAGTTTAACTCTAGAGAGTGGAGTGTCTAAGAATAGTAGACAACTGATCAAGTTTCTTCATTCATACAATAGAAAGAGAGAATATCAGTAATTATATAGTTGAAGGTGTTAGTCTTTACTATAATTAAAGTATCTAAAATCCAGTGGATGAGGATCAGAGTGGAGATGAAGGCATTCTTGAGTGTCTGGAAAGTAGAGTGGC
>JBBPUB010000687.1:0-10497 GCA_038094415.1 Xerocomus alliaceus
TTGCGGACTGATTGTCCATATGCAGTGTTGATGCTCCATTCACTCCAAATCCGAGCTCCTGCATCAGTTTGCGCATCCAGACTATTTCCTTGCCTGCCTCACATGCAGCAACATACTCTGCTTCAGTTGTGGACAGAGCAACAATGGGCTGGCACTTTGACATCCAGGAAACAACACCTGTATCAATCTTGACCACATATGCACCTGTAGAGCGACCAGAATCCTTGCATCCACCATGGTTGGCATCAGAAAAGATCCTGAATGGTTCAGAGTTGGATGGATCTGGGGAATAGGTGATCCCATAGTTCATGGTGCCCTTGATGTAGCGGAATAGGTGTTTAATTGCATTCCAATGCGCCACACCAGGATCTGAGGTGAAAGATGTGAGCTGGCCAACAGCAAATGCAATATCAGGGCGAGTTGTGCAGGATAGGTACTGCAGAGATCCAATGGCACCTCCATAGTCAACAGATCGCATGAAATTGCACTCCTCAGTAGTTCTAAGGCTCTGATTGTGTGACAGACACAAACCAGGTTCCATAGGAGTGGTGACAGGCTTGCAATCACTCATATTGAATCTAGACAGCATGTCTATGCAATACTGCTGCTGGGAGATGGTAAGGGAGCGCTTGGATTGATTTCGATCAATCTTGATGCCCAGAATCTCAGTGGTAGGCCCCAAATTGCACAATTTGAAGTGTTTGTGCAGATCAGTGATTGCCTGCTTGATGGCATCAAGAGATTTGAATGCAAATGTCATATCATCCACAAACACTGGGAGAATGATCTGGACATCACTGCACACATAGATATACACAGCAGCATCAGAATATGTCTGGGTGAAGCCCATGGACTCGAGAGTGGTGCATATCTTGCAATTCCAGTGATTTCCACCCTGTTTGGTGCCATATAGTGCTTTTTGGAGCAAGCAAACAGTATCTCTTGGGTTTTCCTCTGCAAATCCTTCTGGCTGCTCCATGTACACATCACAGTCCATTTCGCCATTCAGATATGCATTGGAGACATCAACAGACCAGAGATGGAGATCATGGACTGCTGCAAGCGCCAGAATGACTCTGAGAGTGGGCAAGCGCACAGTAGGAGCAAACACCTTGAGATATTCGAATCCTGGATGCTGGGAGAAGCCTTGTGTGACTAGACAGCCTTTATATTGCTCAAATGAGCCATCAGCGTGATATTTCTTTGTAAATACCCAGCAGGATCCAATGACAGGTCAATCCTTTGGTCTGGGCACCAGTTTCCATGTCCCATTTGAGTTATGGGCTGCCAATTCATCCAAAGCAGCTTGGGTCCACTCCTGAGCATTATCTCGCTTCAATGCATCTTTATATGATCTGGGATGCGGTGTATTGACACTGAAACAAGCAGCCATGTCCACTTCTTCATCAGAATCATCAGAGTCATCAATCAGCTGTGCTGGACTGAGTTTCCACCATTCCCTGGGTGGCTGGCGATTTCTGCATGGCATTCTAGCTCCAATTCCAATGGGACTAGGATATGGCTGGAAGCCACCCATCTCTGCATCCCATTCCCTTCCAGGAAATTAGCTCCCAAGTGATTGGGACCATTTGAGATTGTTCAAGCCCTCTCCCCTCTAGTTTACCATCTCAAACTCCCCAAATCTTGGCGAATTCACAATATGTTCCATGCCTCCCTTCTATCCTTGTTTAGATAGACCCCCGCTCATGGTACACCATTCCTAGAATCCCCACCTGAGATCATTGACGATGAAGAGGAATATGAAGTTGAGGCCATTCTCAATCACAAGGGAACCCCCGGTCATTACTGCTACTTCATCAAATGGAAGGGTTATGCTCCATCAGAAAACACTTGGGAACCCAAAAGTAATCTCCATCACACAGCCTCTATCTTGACAGATTATAAATGCCACCATCTACTGCAGTAACCAGGAATCCTCATGGAACGCCTTGATATTCAGCTGATCGTCTCCATCCTCCTTCTGTGCCTCATTCTTATCTCCACTGTCATGGTCACCATATATTGGGCAGCCACTTTCCCTCATCGTCATTAAATGCCCATCGATCCTCCCATCTTATTCGCTTTAGAACATGCTTTCTCCTTCTTCATCCTTCTCCTCATCCATGTCTGGGTATGCACAACTCAGATCCTCGCGAGTGCGGCCTACATTCTTGCCCACCTCTGCCACCTTCATCCTCTACAGCGCCATCCTCGTGGACCCCCAGCTCCTCCACACTGTCAAGGTCCTCCCTTTGTACCAAGAAGATGAAGTTACTCAGAAGCTAGTCAGACTATTTCATGAGGCGGCTCGTGTTCAATACTATCATCACCATTGTATTCCTTCTGACACCCCCCCTATGACGGGAATTCCGTTATGCCTAGCTATCAACAAAATCCCCGAAAGAATTCTTTCTGTATTACGTCTCTTCAGTTTCGATACGTATGTTTCTATGATTCCACCCGCATTAATTTTCCCTACCTTCAGACACATATACCTTTCTCTTTCACTGCAGGAGCATGACCATTACTTGGAATCTATTGCTTCTATATCAAATACCCCACTGATTTCTTCCACTTCTCCGTCTCCCCCTTCCATTGTTCCAACATTTTCTGCCCCACTGCAGATCGCTCTAGCTGAACGTATCTCCTCCCCTCCACCTCCATCTTTTCCCATTGCAACCTCCTCATCCTCCATCTTCCTGGACTCTGAAGGACCCACGGGAATCACTACATTCAAACTTGACCAAGGAGTCATCGTTGCTAACCGGGAGTTCCTACTCACCCTCCCAAATGGCCAACGGGTACTATCCTCCCCTCATCGTGTACTCCAGCCTGCTACCAGACCTCTCCCTGCCTCCGCCACTACTACCTGCTTTCTATGTGGAGGTAGGGGTCATTATCGAGCAGACTGTTCCCAGTACTGATGCCCTACCTGTAACCAATCCGCTCCTGGTCACAACGTTCGCAATTGCCTTCGCACCCAATGTTCCTTTTGCCTACGATGGGGGCATGGACCTTGCTTCTGTCCTCAGTGAGTTTGTGCCACTTGCGATGAGCCTGGACACGTCAGAGATGATTGTCTGTTTGAGCATTATACTGTACCTCAGGCATCCGCAATCTTTGAAGGACCCTCTAGGGGCTAGATTATTGGAAGTGGGACTTCCAGTGTACGAAAGGGGTATTGTTACAGTTTTGTTCTTACATCGTTTCATCTTCCTCCTTAGCCTCACCATTCCTCAGTTCCGTCCTCCTTTCTTCTTCAAATACGTAGAACGTTACTTCATCCTGGTGATGTCATCACGCTCTGCAGCCTTCCTTGCTTTATAACCTTCTTATCGGTTACCATAACTTCGGGATGCTTATCTCTCTCTGCAGTTGTTTCTCTCACAACGGCTTAGTATCCCCACCTTCCATTACCTTCTTCGCACTTCTTTTGTTATCCTTTATATTCCAAACCATGTATTATAGTCTACATTCTTGGTCTATGCAATAACACGTAGTCTTGAGTCTGCTGCAGCCTCTGCACTGTGTCCCCTAGTCCTTCACACCTTCAAACCCCCAGCACCGAGATCACCACTGCACCCTTCGTCTCCCAGCAAGCAGACTTAGGCTACTCGCGTAACAGGATCAAGAAGACGATAATGCCACTATTGCTGCCTTTGATTGAGTAAACTATGGTGTTACCAGAGCACCTAGCAAATGCACTTGATGCACTTGCCGGATCATCAAAAAATGATCTATCCCAATTGGAAATTCATTTTAAAGATTATCTTGATGTGCATAGCTGGGCTATGGAACAGATATTACGAGAAAACAAGAAATTGTGAGAAGACATAGAGGAAATGGAAGAACAAGTCAAAGCCGATCCATCTTCCCACAGTGGTGCTAGAATCACCAAAATTGTAGCAGATCCAGGAGAGTATAACGGAACCAGAGGAAGGAAGTTCGAAGAATGGTGGATGAAAGTGCAAGTATGGAGACAAGAAAACATTGGTGTACTCCACGGAGAAGCCAGAGTTAAAGCCATACTATCCTGAATGACCAAAGGTGATGCTGGAGCATTCGCACAAGCCCATCTAAATAAAATCTTAAAAGGAGATTCAACGGATTGGCCAGAATTCAAGAAGCTCATAGAGCTTCATTTCCGCTTAACCAATGAGAAAGAATGGGCTAGAAGACAGATCAAAAATCTGAAACAGACAGATAAGATGACAGTAGCCCAATATCTCATCAAATTAGAAAATTACCTTGCCACAGCCAAATATGACGGAGATCATATCTTACAAATCATGAAATGAAACATGAATCAAGATATGGTCAAATATCTTTTCTTACAAGATGGTTGGTACAAAGAATGTGCCACCTTCATGGCAAAAGTAAAGGAATATGGGGAAAGACAGGAGTTACTAGGATTCATATGGTGTGGAACAGCTGATAGGATCGCTAGACCTGCCCGAGATCCAAATGCCATGGACGTAGATGCTGTCCAAAAGGGAAACCAAGGACCCCTAAAATGCTTCAATTGCCAAGGACCTCATGTCGCTTCCAAATGTACTAAACCTAAAAAGGCATGTGAAAAGTGCAAATTTCTTGAAGGAGGACATGCCAAATGGTGTGCTACAAGTAGACCCTCTCGTAATATTTGAGAAATGAGCACAGCAGAAGAATCTTCCAACGGCAGATCTTTTGAAAAAGGGAAAGAAAGAGATTGGAGTAAATCCATTGCAGGTATGGGATTTGACGAAGCCCGTGCCTGGTTCCAAGATTACGAAACAATTTCCAAGAAGGGAAAAGATTAGGGCAACCCCCTAGATCTGGGAAAGGAGGAAGCCCAAATCAATATGCTATTCTGGAAATAGAAGAAACTTTATCTTTGCTGTCATGCGGGTCTCATCTAGATGATGAGCTTGGCCAGGACAAAACACCAGTGCTTGATTTGCATATACCAAAAGCAGGAAAAGTATTCCCAGAAGTAGTGGAAATAAGAAGCATAGAAACTTCTATCCCCACACCCGAACAAAAGAGACATGATGTCAGAACAATGTATCCAGATTTGACAGACGAAGATCTAGATGATCTAATACCAGAGTCACAAAAAGAAGAATTCCATTTTCTGAGAACAATCAATCCCCAAAAGGATATAGTTCTCCCAATAAAGATAACTCTGAAACTCAATATACCTTTCACTAAAACATCCACCCTCCTAGACTCTGGAGCAAACGCAATCTTCATTGATCAAAGCTTTGCACAGTGTCTTCAACTACCTTTAAACCCTTTAAGACATCCTATAGCAGTATACAATGCCAATGGTACACTAAACGCTGCTGGAAAGATTACACATAATTGTCAGCTTGTTATGGAATATGAAGGTCATTGTGAGAAATTGACAGCAAAGGTCACCGATTTAGGAAAGTTCAAATTTATTCTAGGATATGAGTGGTTACAGTGCCATAATCCAGATATAGATTGGACCACAGGATCAGTTAGATTGACAAGATGTCCCCAACACTGTCGAAATCTCCAACAAGGTAATTCCACCCCAAGCAAGTTTTTACAGATGCTTCAAAAAGAACAGCTAGATCAAAGCTACAATGTGTATCATTGGATAAACTCCCTGGAAAGGAGTAATGATCAAGAGAAAGTTCTAGAACGAGTACAACCCAAAGAGGTACCACCGGATCAATTAGTCCCAAAAGAATATCATGATTACCTCATGGTGTTCTCAAAGAAAGATTCTGAAAGGATGCTGATGAGAAAACCCTGGGACCATGCGATTGAATTACAGAATGATTTCAGACCCCAAAAAGGAAGGATTATTCCTCTTTCAATCGATGAACAAGAAGAAGTCACTGCATTCCTAGATGAACAAATGCAAAAAGGCTATATTCATCCTTCAAAATCACCACAAACGTCCCCTGTATTCTTTATTCCAAAGAAAGATGGTGGTAAATGAATGATACAGGATTACTGATATTTGAATGAACATACCATCAAAAACAATTACCCTCTACCTTTAATTTCTCAGCTTGTAGACAAGCTCCAAGATGCTAAATTATTTACGAAAATGGATCTAAGATGGGAATATAATAATGTCCACATCAAAGAAGGGGATGAATGGAAAGCTGCCTTTGTATGCTTCCAAGGAGCATATGAACCCCTCATAATGTATTTTGGATTATGCAACTCCCCTGCCACATTCCAGGCCATGATGAATGAAATCTTTGCTGACATGGATGACGTGGTAGTGGTCTACATTGACGATCTATTAATTTTTACTAAAACAAAAGATCAAGCGGAACATGATAAGATCATGCTGGAAGTACTACAATGACTAAAGGAGAATGACCTCTTTGTGAAAGCCCCCAAATGCCACTTTTGTGTCACATAAGTAGATTTTCTTGGCATGATTGTGGGAAAGAACAGCATTTCAATGGACCCAAAGAAGGTTGAGGCCATAACTCAGTGGCCCATTCCCTCAAATGTTAAAGGAGTTAGGAGCTTTCTAGGATTAGCCAACTTCTATTGCCGCTTCATTTCCAATTTCTCTTAAGTGGCTAGACCACTTAACGATCTCTTAAAGAAAGAAGTCTCATTCGAATGGGGCTTAGCTCAACAAGAAGTGTTTGAAACGCTCAAAAATGCATTTACATCCACCCCTATTTTGGCATATCCCAATATAAATTATGAATTCTGCCTAGAAGCTGACACTTCAGATTATGCCATGGGAGCAGTGCTCTCTATTAAGAAAGATGACAAATGGCACCCCATTGCTTATGCTTCACATAGCATGCAACCCACAGAATGGAATTATCCCATCTCAGATAAAGAAATGCTCTTAGTCATACAATCCCTGGAAGAATGGAGACATTATCTCAAAGGAGCTAGATTTCCTGTGGAAGTCTGGAATGATCATCAAAATCTTCAATGGTATCAGATGAGACAAGATTTTAATCGCCATCAGGCACAATGGGCACAATATTTATCCCAATTCAATCTAAAATGGATACATAAGCCTGGAGCTACAATGGGCAAAGTGGATGCACTCTCCAGGAGAGAAGATCATGCTATTGGCGTAGATCAGGATAACAAAGGAGTTCTGGTAATTCTGCCAGAGCAGATTGGATCTATGGAGCAAGATACTCCAATTCTCATCTCCAATGAAGGTGAACAACTTAATAAATCTATATTCAACGAGCTTTGTAAGCTTATAGAGAAGGATACCTTATATCTCGGCAGAAAACACTTTTTACTTGAAGAAGAAGATGGCTTGTTGCACAACCCACAAGGCCACATATACATACCAGATTCTGCCCTGATCAAGATGGACATTCTCAGATTGTATCACGATTCTCCAATTGCTGGACATCCCAGATATGAGAAGACATTGGAATTGATTTCCAGATTTTACTGGTGGCCCAGAATATCCACATTCGTACAAGAATACATCAGTCATTGTGAACAATGCCAATGCTTCAAAGGGTCAAATACAGCCCCTAGTGGCATGTTACAGCCCCTTCCTATTCCGGAAATACCATGGAGTCATATTTCTACAGATTTCATCACAGATCTGCCTAAGTCCAGATCTTTTGATGCAATTCTCATAGTCGTAGATTGATTTTCTAAGGAAGTTGAACTTATACCTTGCACCAAACAGTGCAGTGCCCTGGATATGGCACAATTATTCCTAAATCATGTATGGAAGCATCATGGACTTCCATCTTCTATTGTTTCAGACCAAGGACTGCAATTTGCTGTGCAAGTTATGATGGAAATAAACAAAGCCTTATCTATCAAAACCAAATTGAGTACCACATTTCATCCTCAAACAGATGGACAATCAGAGATTGTCAATAAAGAAGTACAGAAGTTTTTGAGAATTTTCTGTTCAGAAAAACAAGATTAATGGGCAGATTGGCTTGCTGTTGCCTAGTTTTCCATTAATTTCAAACAACATGCTTCTACCAAGAAGACCCCTTTTGAAGTCACACATTCATATAATCCAAGGATGGGAATTGAACTGCTAAAGTCGGATAAAGCACCTGCTGCAGTGAGATTTGCAGATGAAATGGCTGCTACTTTTGACCAAGTAAAACAGAATATGAAAGCAGCACAGATACATCAAAAGAAATATGCAGATCAATCTCGCAGTAATTCCCCTGGGTATAGCATGGGCCAACAAGTTTGGTTGTCCATGGAAAATCTTAAACTCATGCGTGCATCAAAGAAGCTTTTAGAACGATGGCTTGGCCCATTTACCATCACTAAGATGATAGGAACCAATGCAGTGGAACTTAAGCTTCCTTGATCTATGAGGATCCATCCAGTTATTAATATCTCTCGCATTAAACCTTACAAGGAATGCCTAGAAGGTCAGCCAGTTGAACGGCCTGGTCCTGTCAAGGTTACAGAAGATCAAGATAACAAATGGAAAGTTGACTTTATTGTGGACAGCCGATATCAGCAACGCCAACTAGAATATCTAGTGCACTGGAAAGGATATGATGAAACAGAACAAACTTGGGAGCCACACTCCAACCTTACTAATGCCAAGGAGGCTATTTCTGACTTCTATCACAATCACCCCTCAGCTCCACAAGCCCTTACTATTGATCCCGATCAGTTCCTTTTCCTTTTCCAGAAACGTCCTGAAAATATCACTGAAGTTCCAACTCATCATCTTCCCTTTGATCATTTGGACAATGATCTTTAAGCGGGGGGTAGTGTGATGATTCTTGCCATCTCGTATATGGTCTCTGATAGACTCTTCATCTCAACGAACTTAGTGTATACTTTTTGCTTGATCTTATCTTATCATTTCATGACTAATCTGATTGTGCTTATCTTCTGCTCTTCTTTCCAATCAGATCTATCTCCATTTGGCTATTCTTTGCCATGGTTATTACCGTGTCATTCTGGACTTCTACCGTGCGTAGCCAATACCCATTTAATCACCATGTGATTCTTTTCATTTCCATGCTATGCATGGCTATGGCACAGCCCAGTTCATTACTGCTGCTACAGCTTCTCTTCCATTTGATCTGCTACCCGCAGTATCAAATGTGTTATGCATTTCTGCTCCCCTCAGCCCTAGAGGCTGTGGAACACCTTTATTGCTATTGGATAGCTACAATATGGACTCTTACCTTAGTTGCTGCCCTACTACGTAGGCATAGCATTCTACCTAATCAGGTATTATGGTTAGACAAACATGTACAAATAGTATAGTAGTATATAAACTCCAAGGACGACGCTGGGTAGATTCCCAGTCTAGTCTCTTGGTCTTCACCTGAACTTGACTACTAAGCCTCAAGCACCTTCAAACTCTCTACTAACCATAATGAGTTAGTACTTTCTTCTTCCTTTTTAGCTGATAGTTGTAGTAGAGCCAGTCTTTGTTTCCAACTCGGGTTCAGCTGTTTCAACCTGTCTCAGACATGTTTCCAACCTGTCTTTAACTTTGACATATCATTACTCACTCTGTTTCATCTTTGACAACCTGTCACATTCCATTACTAATCCATCCAGACTCCATAGTATAAATATGGTACTCCAACTTGTACATACTTTAGTTTGAATATCAAATTAGTCTCCTCCTTACACTTCTAACCTTAAGCTCTGCTCATCTGACCTCTGACTCTGAGGATAACAAGTACAAGGGTGTGACACATAAGTCCTGCACCAAACGTCCTTGCCCCCTTCGTTTCATCCATCCTTTCCTCATCCTCCTATTGCAACTTCATTCCGGACATTGTCAGACTCATCTGAAGGACCTGGACTTGACAGGATACAACAATGTTCAAATCAAAGAAGGTGATAAATGAAAAGCTGCATTCATTTGCTTTCAAGGAGCTTATGAACCCCTTGTTATATATTTCGAATTATGCAACTCCCCCACCACATTCCAAGCTATAATGAATGAAATCATTGCTGACATGGATGACATAGTGGTTGTCTATATTGATGACTTACTCATCTTTATGAAAACTGAAGATCAAGCAGAGCATGATAGAATCATAAAAGAAGTACTTCACAGACTAATGGAGAATGACCTCTTTGTAAAAGCCCCCAAATGTTGCTTTTGTGTCACAGAAGTTGATTTTCTGGGCATGATTGTGGGAAAGAATGGCATTTCTATAGATCCAAAGAAGGTTGAGGCAATCACTCAATGGCCTATTCTGTCAAGTCCGGTCCCTCCGGGATGTTACTCCGGATAAGTCCGAGCTAGTGGGGCAGAGGTTCAGAGGTTAGTACAGAGGTGGACCGAAGTCCGGACGGAGATAGTAACGGATGGACTTAGGAGTGTGAGGACTTAGTGCAGGACGTATGTGTCGCGCTCTTGCTCTAGTCCGGTCCTCGTTGAGACAGAGTTAAAGGAAGAGGATAGAGGGAAGGAGACTGGAGGAAGTGGAGGAAACTTAATCGATATTCGTACTGAGGAGAGTACAGCGGAATTGTACAGAATATATATACTACTGAAAAACGCCACTAGAATGGAGC
>JBBPUB010000689.1:0-10486 GCA_038094415.1 Xerocomus alliaceus
GTTAGGTTTCTTGACTCAACATTAAGGTTTGGAACCATTATTACCATTGAATAATTAGTCCAATCTAGTAAAGAATCCATCAAGTCTTGCTTGATGAGCCCATTTACATTGTTCATATAATATAGTTTCATCTTTTCTATCTTATACAGTATGTATATACATTACTTGGATGGGCTGTGTATTTCAGTTTATACTGGCTTTTACTGCAGTGTGACACTATTGCATAACAATATCTTCAACATTATTAGTTTTATGTTTGGAGATTAACCATCTTCAATCACCAATAATCTAGTGCTTGTAATTAATGTAACTAGCATGTCCTTCAGTAATCTCTCTGTTTGAAAGAAAGGCTACTATCAGATGACTCAGTAGAGGGGCAGAGCCCCTAGGATACTCCACAATCCACTTACTGTCCTGAAGGACATGGAAAAATGTTTCTTCTGTGAATTCATTCATTTACAAATCACTCAGCATCATCTTGTAATTCTTCCTCCCAAAAGAGAGGTCCTTCTTTGAACATGCAAGAGAGTATTGGGCTAGAGATGGTCCTCTCTTTCCATTTGTGAATAAATTCATAAATGGATTGGATTATAACATCTTACAATTGATATACATCAAAAGAATCCCATATGTCATTAAGAATAGTTTTCAGAACTAGAAGCAGCCTGTCATCTGTCTTGGATTTAGGATTGTCTTTCACATTCCATCACTTCAGAATGTATTTCTTTGTCCATTTCTTGAGAATGGCTGGTGAATACCTATGCTATATGTACAAGCTGGATAATTTTTATACAGCACTCAAGTAATGCTCTAATTTACTCAATAAGGTGGCCAGCTAGTATAGTTCACTGATAAACATTCCTTGTTTGATGTCAATCAGGTGTGCACTATTTCAGAGAATTCTTTTGAAATGATTCCTCACCTTCCTATATGGTTTCCATTGGATGGACTTATTGGAATCTATATAAATTCAGGGGTCCAGGAATGCAACAGAGTTACAAGGTTCATTCTAGTCAATGGTACATCCTTTAAATTCTATCATTTCCTTTATATAGGATTTAGGGTCTTTTGGCCCTAGATATTCCAGGTCATACTTGTCTATATACATAATAGCAAAGACATCATTAATGTACCTTCTATAAAAGACAACACTTTCTGTAGGATATATATATTGGGCTTCAAAGAAGTCCCTGTATAGATTAGCTATATCTAGAGATGCTGTAATGTCCATTGCTAATATATTATGTTGGTAATACACCCTTTCATCTTGACCTTTGACTAACAAGGAAGTCATGGACATTATGAGAATGTGGTTAAATTGGTCAGGCTTTAGAAGGTCATCCAAAGTCTGCTTCTCATTTAGAATGCATTTTCTCCAATGGTTACACCGCATTTCATTAATGATCTCAATCATTTTCAAAAGTGGTATGCTGGAATAATAGACAACAACATTATTCATAATAGTTTTGAAAGGCCTACTACTATCTAGACTAATACTCCTAAGCTCTCCTGTAAGCTGCTTAGTGCCAGATACAGTGACTTCCAAAACTATTCCAATAACTAACCCTAACACAGGGTGTAAAGTATCCTGCAATCATATATGGGAATTTCATTTAGCTTTGGTGGGACCAAATAAAGTACAAACTCTTGGCTACAAACTGACCCTTGGATTATGTGATTTGATTCAGGGGTTGCTAGATATGACCATTTTAAAACAACAATATCATTAACACAGTTTTGGAACTTTCAATATTCAATATAAAATACTTGTCATATTGATGTTATTTGCCATTGTTTGGTCCTACAAACAAAGATATATATATCTTGGTCATGTCTGAGTTGAAAATTATTCCCACACTTCTTAACTTTCTACTTCTATCATTATGCAATCTCTTTCTGCTCCTCAAAAGAGAACCATCCTTGCCCAGCTGGATGCTGGTCATTCTGTTTGCTCTATTGCATCCAGCACTAGTGTGAGCATTGCTACCATATCTAGGCTTCACTTTAAGGAGCATTTTGACCTTCAAAAGTCTATTGGAGGTCATCCTTTTAAGCTTTCTTCTACCAATATTTGCCATGCTATTCATCTTATTACTACTCATAAGGCAGAGAATGCTGTCCAGGTGACCAAAGCCCTCTCCACCATCATTGATAAGCCTCTCCATCCTAATACCATTTGTTATCACTTGAAAAAATCTGAAATGAAAGCTATAGTCAAGGCCAAATGTTCTTTTCTCTCTAAGAAGTATCACAAGGCTCATTTGGACTTTGCTACTGCTCATCAACATTGAACTGTAAAGGATTGAAAAAGGGTAATATGATCAGATGAGACCAAAATTAATAGATTAGGGTCAGATGGACATAAATGGATGTGGAAAAAGCTAGGTGAAGGCCTTAGTGATAGGTTTATTTTGGTGAATAATTTAGCATCTTTCAATTTATTGACCAATTGCAATATTAATGACAAAGGATAGTTATTCTTGATGGTGTATTCATTAAGATAGTGATAATCCTATACCATTCTCTTTCCACCATTCTTCTTTAGTATACAGAATATAGTGGATGTTTGTGGAGATTTCAATGAATGAATATACCTTTTTTGCAATTGTTCATCTAGAAATGCAGTGACTTCTTCCTGTTCATCCACCAAAAGAGGAATGATTCTTTCTTTGCAGGGTTTAAAATCTTCTTCTAATTCTATAGTATGGTCTTACAGTTTACACAGAGACATTCTTTCAGAATCTTTCTTTGAAAATATTATGAGGTAATCATGATACTCTTTAGATACTAATTCCTCTGGTAGAGTTTCTTTTGGCTGAACCTGTTCAAGCACTTTTTGAATATCATTTGTCCTTTCCAGAGAGTGTATCCAATGGTATACCTGATACATCTGCTTGCACTTTTCTTTTTGCAATGCCTGTAAAAACTTGCTTGGGATGGAATCACCTTGCTGGAGATTTTAACAATGCTAGAAACATCTAGTCAATTGAACCTTTCCAGTAGTCCAATCTATTTCTAGGTTGTGGTCCTGCAACCACTTATATTCCAGAATAAATATGAACTTTCCTAAATTAGTAATCTTAGCTGTCAATTTCTTACAATGACCTTCATATTTCATAACAAGTCAATAGTTATGCATTATTTTTCCAGTGGCATTTAAGATTCCATCAGCATTATATACCAGAATAGATCATTTAAAAGGGGTTAAGAGAAGATGAAGATGCTGGGCAAATTGCTGGTCAATAAAGATAGTATTTGCTTCAGAGTCTAGGAGGGCAGATGTTTTTGTAAAAAGAATATTTATTTTTGGGGTTATTTTGATTGGAAGAACTATACCCTTCTTTAGATTAATGGTTCTTAGAAAATGAAATTCTTTCCAATCTTCTTTTTTTATTTTGGATAATAATTCATCAAGATCTATCTTGGATAGTCCTGGATACATAGTTCTTACATTGTGCTATTTTTGTTTCTTTAATGAAATTGGGGTTGTCATGCTTCTAATTTCCATCACTTCTAGAAATTTTTTTTTTTTTTTCATTTTTCAAATGCAAATCAAGCACCAGTGTTTTGTTCTGGCTGAGCTCATTATCTAGATGAGACCCACATGATGGCAGAGAATTGTCTTCTTCTACTTTTAATATATTAAATTGATTTTGGCTTTTTACATGTCCAGATATGGTGGGTTGCCTCAAGCTTTTCCTAACTTTGATGTGAGAGTTTTATAATCCTTGAACCAGACACATGCCTCATCAAAGGACATGCCTGTGACTGACCTGCTCCAATCCTGTCCTTTGCTCTTGTTCTTAGGTGGACTCTCAGGCATAGGGGATGAGCTTCAGCTCATTTCACAAATGTTTCTTGATGTCTTTTGAGTCAGGCACCAAATGGTGTGTCCACCATCTAAAAATTTGTATTTTTTGCATGCCTTCTTGGGTTTAGGGCATTTGGCAGTGATATATGGGCCATTATAGTTGAAACATTTGAGGGGTCCTCAGCCTCTTTAACCTTGCCCCTTTTGGATGGCATCTATATCCACGGCATTGGGATATTTATATGGCTAAGAGATGTGATCAGCCATTCCTCTTTTGATGAAGCCAAGCAATTCTTGGCATTCTTTATATTCTTTTGCCTTCTTTATGAAGGTGGCACAGTCTGTATACTGGCCATCTCTCAAGAAGAGGTATTTTACCATATCCTGGTTTATGTTTCTTTCCATAATCTGCATTAATCTATCTCTATTGTAGTTGGCTTGTGACAGATAGGTTTCAACTTTCACAAAATATTGGAAGACCAACATCTTGTCTTTTTGTTTCAAATTCTTAAGTTGGCATCTAGCCCACTCTTTTTCATTTGTTAGCCAGAAATGAAGTTTGACTAACTTTTTGAACTCTAGCCAATCTATTATATCTCCTTTTTTAGAATTTTTGTTATATGAGCCCATGCAAAGGCTTCTGCATCTCCTTTTATCATCTGTGAGAGTATGGCTTTTACTCCTGCTTCTCCACTTAATACTGCAATGTTCTTGTCTCTCCAGACCTGGGCTTTCATCCACCATTCTTCAAATTTGTGTCCCCTGGTTCCATTATATTTTCTAGAGTCTGCAATAACCTTGGTGATATATGCTCCTCATCCACCTCCAGCCTTTACTTGTTCTTCTATTTGTTCTAGCTTCTCTCTCATTTGTCTGTTATTACAGGCAATACTGCCCATTGCAAGTTCTTCATCATCTAGATAAGCTTTTAGATAAATTTTGAGTTGGGAGAAATTATTATTGGAAGAGTTTGCAAGGACATCAAGGGCATTGGTAAGGTCAACAGAAATAGTCATTGTGATTATCTAGTACTTGTAAGATTGGCAAGGTATTTTTTATAAATTAATATAACTTTCTTCTTCTTTGGAAATGGATTGTTTGTAAGTATGTCTACTTTTTTTCTTAGGTCATACTGGTGCTTCTTCAAACTCAAAGTTAGACCACCTGGATAGAGATCTGCAGCAGAGAAGGTTGAAAGTAGTGCTATAAAAACTAGCATAAACCATTGAAGCTATAGTAAAGAATGCCCTTTTTTTTTCCAAGGGCAGCTGATGCAGTAAGAATGGAGTGGTGTCTACAATGCTTGGTCTGGGGCTGCAATCATTCAAATTGGAGGTAGGAGGAAGGAGGAGGTCTGGGCTGTCTGGGTTGGGCTTTAACTCTATAAGATTGGATATCATGTATTTAGCTTTTGCTATAGTGGTTTAAATAGTTTTGAGAGGAATTTAGCAACAGGATTTTATAATGCAGAATGACATGGCACAATCAGGCACATCTTAACTGAATTCTTAAGAATCTTTAGTATGCCATAAAATTTAAAGATATCAATTTCTAAAAGGTTAACTTTTTTAAATCAGTCTTTCTTTATGTCAGATACAAACTGCAAAATAAATTTATAGAGTTGCTTACTGTGGATAGGCTCTACTACCTCATAAATTTCTCTCAATTTTTGTTTGAGGTAATCATAGTGTTCTTTTGATGATAAGGGCTTATAAGCTTTTTTGTTATCCAGAAGTTTCTGTCTATTAGTCATGAACCATTCCTTCATAACTATGGAGCAACCTAAGTTTATATCTGTTAGCAGGACTACATAATCCTTAGTTAACAGATATTTCTGGAGATGCCTTATAAATGTCCACAAAGGATTATAAACATTGTTAATCAAGGGGACTGATAGAAGTATGTTATTAACATATTTCTCACCCACAACAATTGCATTTTCCAGAATAAAATCTCCACTTGATGTAGGAGCATGGTCCCTTTTCAGTTTATAGTTAGGGTCACAACTATCTGCTTCAAACTCTTTATCAGTTAAGATTTTCTTGACAATGTAAATACACCATCTCATGTGATTGATAAAGTCTAACCAGGCTATTTTAATTAGCCTTGGATTGGGTGAAACAACTGAAACACTTTGAAGTCTTGAAGACAAAGTCTACTACTACTATTTTAGTAAAAAGAACTGAAAGAAATACTAACTTGTTCTGTTGAGGAAAGAGTAGCCTTGAGGAGTGCTTAGAAGTTGAGTTTTGGGAAAACACCAAGAGACTAGACTGGGGATTAACCCAGCTTCGTCCTTGGTTTTATATACTACTATCTATTTGTACATGTTTTGTTAATCCTAATACCTGATTAGGATAGCTGAGTTTCAATCTATGGTGAAGTCCATGTCCATGTCTATGCCATCCAATGGTAATAAAGGCATACCACAGCCTCTAGGGCTAAGGGGAATGGAAATGAAAAGAAGTTTGATACTGCGGGTGGCAGATCAAATAGAAGAGAAGCTGCAGCAGCAGTAATTAAGTGGGCTGTGGCACAGCCATGTACTGCATGAAAATGAAAAGGATCTCAATGGAGATTAAAGAAGGGCACTGGCAAGGTGATTAGAAGATTAGAAGACATGGTGATTACTGTGTGAAAGATTAGCCAAATGGGGATAGATCTAATCAGGAAGAAGAGCAGAAGATAAGCTCTGATCAGATAAGATAAGAAGAAAAGATAAGATCAAAGAAAAGAAAGTTCACGTTAAGTCCATTGATGAAGAGTCTACCAGAAACTGTATACAAGACAGCAAGGATCATCACATTGGGTTTGTTAGGTAATAGAAATTTATATTCTATTGACAGTTCATAGAACAGTTGGGGTGTAGTTTCATCTATTACAATGTTCAGACCAATATATATAAATTAATTCATATGTAGTAAACTTTCAGATACAATAGTGTGTATAATAATAACAATTGCCCAGTAATTGGAAATTTTATACATAATGAAGTCAGACCATAAGAGTGGATTAACATACCTAATGGTGCCATTGTGGAGAAATAAAAACTATAGTAGTAAGGTGGATGGGGCTGTTAAAAATAAACCCTACAACAACTATCACAAGAGGGATATTTAGCAATGCCTTATTAGTTTTAGCTAGCTGATATTTATATCTACCAGGCTATGGGATGGTTTGTAAGATCATATGGCTGGTTTATTAGCACTCTTTCATAATATTGACAGCCTGAGACTACAATTAATCTAGCTATGATAATTGTTCTCATGGAATAATTAATGTTATATAAGTATTGGTAATAAAGCTTATAAATATTCTTATATTAATTAAGGTTTTTAGAGACATCTGACTAACATGTGAATCTGGCAACTTGATGTGGGAACCATTTAACCATATTAGGTTGGGTTAGATAACTTAAGGTTTGGATATATAAGATACTATTATTAGCAGTGAATGTTTCATTAGTGATGGATACTAAGTTCTAGCTCATGTAGGTGATGTCTTCTGGCAGAGTCCTCACAAGGAGGTTCAACACATTAAGGGCTATAGCCCACTGTGCCTGTCCATCAATAAGTGTTAAAATGAATGTTTCATCCAGTTGACTTATAGATACTATGTTTCTAACAATCAGCTTCTTGGTCTATCTTAGTCAAAAGGTCTATCCACCTAAATATGAAGTTGTCCAACATGGTAATAAATATAAGGTTAAGTGTATTAACTTAATGTTATGGTTTGACATCAATATTACCATTGAATAATTAGTCCAATCTAGTAAAGAATTTGTCAAGTCTAGTCTAATAAGCCTGTTTATGTTGTTTGCATAGTATGATTCTATCTTTTCTATCTTGTATAGCCTATATATATATCACTTGGGTGGGCTATATATTCTAGTTTATACTGGCTTTTACAGCAGCACATCACCATTACATAACAATATCTCTAACATTATCCATTTTATATTTGAAGATTAACCATTTATGGTCACCTATGATTCAGTGCTTATAATTGATGCAACTAGCTTGTCCTTCAGTAATTTCTCCATTTGAAAGAAAGACTACTACTAAATGACTCAATAGAGAGGCAGAGCCCCAAGAGTACTTCACAATCCACTTACCATTCTAAAGAATGTGAGAGAATATTTCTCCTATGAATTTGTCTATAAATTGCTTAGTGTTACCTTGTAATTTCTTCTTCCAGAAGAGGGGGTCCTTTTTTGAACAAGTGAGAGGATATTGGGGTAGAGATGATTTCCTTTCTCCAACTGTGGGTAGATTTATAAATGAATTGGATCATAATGTTTCACAATTGATGTATGTTAAAAGAATCTCATATGTTATTAAGGAATGTTTTTAGAACTAGAAGTGGCCCATCATCCATTTTGGATTTAGAGTTGTCTTTTACTTTCCAACACTTTAGGATATATTTCTTTGCCCATTCCTTAACAATGGCTGATGAATACCTTTACTGTATATACAAGCCAGATAATTCTTGTATAGCAGCCAAGTAGTGCTCTAATTTACTTGATAGGGTAGCCAGCCAAAACAGTTTGCTAATAAATGTTTCTCATTTAATATCTATTGGATGTGCACTATTCCATAGAATTTTTTTGAAATGATTATGTACTTTCCTATAAGGTTTTCATTGTATGGATTTATATAGATCCAGAGATCTGGAAACACTATAGAATCACATGGTTCATCCCAGTTGGTGGTACATTCTTCAAATTCTATCATTTTCTGCATATAGAATTTTGAGTTTTTCAGGCCTATTCATATGACTTTATATCTAGGGTCCTATAGACCATTTAACTGTTTAACCATTATATAAGCATTTAATTTTATATAAGCATTCAACCACTAAACTTTAGATAAGCATTTAACTAGTTTAATAGTTAAATAGTTAGGGTTAAACAGTCTGGTTAAATGGTTAAATGATCTATGTCATATACTGCTCCAACTCTAATACTCCAGTACTCTCTAGTATAATCTCTGATATAATCTCTGGTATGATCTTTTAGATATTCTTTATCTTGTTTCTTGTTACAATTCTCTATATTCACCGCTTTGTCTTTCTCTTCAGCTTCCTCATTCCCCAGTATGTTCCACCCTTCTTTTTTCAATACATAGAATGTTATTTCATCCTGGTGGTGTCCTCACGTTCTGCAGTCTTTCTTCCTTTATGATCTTCATATCCTTTACCATTACTTTGGGATGCTTACTACTCCGCAGCTGTTTCTCTAGTAATGGCTTAGTTATATTCCTTCCTTTACCTTCCATACAATTCTTTCATCATATATATATCCACTGCACCCTGTATTGTAGTCTCCATTCTTGGTCTATGCAATTATACATAACCTTAAGTTCACTGCAGTTCTTGCACCATGTTCCTTAAGTCCCAAGTACTTTCGAAACTCCCAAGCACCAAGTCCACCCTCATACCCTTTGTCCTTGTAGCAGACTCAGGCTACTTGTGTAACAGACAGCAAATTTCCTTCAAGCATTTGAGCAGCATTTATGAAGGCAATCAGATCTGCTTCTGCAATTCTAAAATCATCACCAGTGGTTGTTATCTTCAAGGAACAGAAGTAAGAGGCTTAGAAATGGGCAACTTGTAGACAAGTTGCAGCACATGTGCCACTTTTCAATTCATGGGGCATGTAATTTCAATCTTGTGGCAATGGCTACATGAATGTTCTACCATCTAACATTACCTTTTGAATGGACAAAGATGTAATGTGGTGCTATTGCACCCTTTGTGGCTGAAAGTCATGCAGGGCAAAGCATGATGATATTATGAGCATGATTTCTATACTTTATCCTAAACTCCCACTTGTTTTCTGAAATTTGTACCCTCCATCTCCCCATCTTCTTGATATATTTTTATGAATTACAAAGGAGTGTTAGGATTAAGTGTTCCTCTCCTCTTCTTTTTTTATATATTGTACATAGTTACATCCAATGAACAGATATCATTGTTGCCTTGCTCTCTGGCCAGTCTGAGAATAGAATGTCAATCTTCAAAAGTTTGTCTGATTTTTGAATATCAAAACAGCCTTTGGCACAATTTCATGGCATTTTTGTGATAGATCTAGTAGAAAAATTTGTAAAGTAATAGTGCAACATCATAATCAACTATTAAATTAGTTCTGACATGAAGCTCACAGCAATCAAACTTTACAAGCAAGATCTCTTGTGCTTTTGAGAAATCTTTGATCACTACAGGCTTTTAAAGTGATTCTTTTATCATATTCTCAAACTCTGGTATGAGATTACCCAGACCAGAGATATTGTCACTCACAATCCAAACCTTTATGGACAACCTTTCCTTCTTGATTATGATGACATCAACTATATACTTAGCCTTATATATGCTAGGCTGGAGTACTTTCTAGTAGAAAATCTTTCCCCTGTAAGACATAACTGATTCATCTATTTACTTTACCACTATTCTTTGGGAGCTCATGCAAATGTGAGCTAGAAGAAGGTCAAACATATGTCAAGGAGTGCAGTAAGCTTTGTGCCAACTCTACCAAGTTTATTGATAGAATGGCAAAGTATGAGCCACAACAAATCAGATTCATTAATAAGACCTCCAAAAATGAACAGTCTACTATTACTATAAATGATCATCTAAAGGGTACTGTATGAACTAATGTCATAGGTCTGGTCTTATGGA
>JBBPUB010000691.1:0-10476 GCA_038094415.1 Xerocomus alliaceus
CCCTGTATTGGACGCGTCGTTTGGCGGCGGCGAGTTCTTCGGGAGACGGGGTGGCGACGGGTTGAATGCCTTCTTTCAAGCGCCTCTCTGCCTCCTCTTTTGCCTTCGTGGCCTTTCGGGTCTCCTCTGCGGCAGTGCGAGCCATCTCCTCAGCCAGTGCCCTGCCAGCCTCTGCCTCGCGACGCTGCTCATCCGCAGCCTTTTGCGTTCTCTCTACTTCTTCCCTCGCAGTGGCCATTGCCTTCTCTGCATCCTCGGAAATCTTCTTGGAGCGCTCCCGTTCCTCCTTAGCCTCCTGTGCAAGCTTCTCGGCCTCTTCTTTGGCAGCCTTGCTGGCCTCCCGGGCGAGCTCTTCGGCACGCTCTGCAGCCTTTGCGGCTTCCTTCATCTGTGCCCTCATCCCCTCTGCCTCCTCCGCAGCCTGCGCAGCAGCCCTCTCGGCTTCTTTCTGGCGTGCATGAGCTTGCTCGCTTTCCTGTTTGGCTTTCTGTTGGATCTGTTCTGCGAGCACTTGGGCCTCTTTGGCAATCCTTTCGGCTTCTGCCTGGGCTTGTGCAGCTTGGTGGCGATCGTGGATGTGAGTGAGGGTAGGACTTTCTTTGTCTGGGCGACGGAAGATAAGCGACAGGCCAAATACAGCCAGGCTAACCATGGGTACAATCATAGGTACTAGGACATTGCCCATGATGCCAAAAATATGTTGGACTGTGTCTGTCAACGATTTTTGTCAACAATTTCGGTGGAGTTGCAGAGTAAGTGATGGGGCTGACGACGGAGATTGGGCAACGATTTATAATATCCCTTTCACACAGGAACGTGTAGGAAGAACGTCTCGAGTGAGCGTCAGTAGAAGACACCCTAGACTTATCGAAGTGGGTAATCACATACAGCATTGTGGTCGTGATTTTTGCCATTTGTGCTGATTGTGCGTGACGAAGTGGCGTGAATACCTCGAGGATGATAAATTGATATGCGCCCATCGGAACTATAGGAAATCTGTGACGGTCACATCACGAACCAGTATTTTAGGTGGAGCATTCTTGTGCGGCGAGAAATGTCAGAGTGTATGCGAGGGCCCAATCCCCCAGTGCCATATCATGGCGTAGCTTTCAAAAAGGTAACCGAAACGAAGGAAACCCATCAATATCAGAAAGTAAACGGAACGGAATTGCCTCACAAGACTAGCTTGTTCTTCTTTTGGCAGGCTCCACAAACTTGCGTCGAAGAGGAAGCCAGATGTGAATTACAAACGTACCTACAATAAATCCAATTCGGCTATCGTTCACTTCACCTCCAGACCATGCGTGAGCATCAGCAAAATGTCACCTACCTTTTTTGGTCTGGCAATGTCTTCAAGTCTTGTCTTGACTTTTTGGCATCTTGAAGGATACTCAAAAACTTTTATCACCTTTTACTACAGTGATCTCGTGTCTTACTACACTAGAACTAGATAGAAAAGTACTGTACCTGAAAATACACCTTAAAGTACATATCAAATGTTAGAATGCAAGACAATGTGCATGATGATCAATGTATTTATTAACATAGTAAGCTTGAAAGGCATTGAGTGTATTAGCATAATGAAAGTCCACAGGCAATGGATCCTCACCATACACTATGATCAAATGAGCAGGATGAAGTACTACATCTAGCAATATCACTACATATACTTGCTGTCCTTGTTGATCCGTTTCAGAGGCTACAATCCACATGTCTGTGGTCTCATCTGGTGCATTTGCAACTGGAAGGTACCATTTCACCAGCACATACTCATACTTCTTGCCATGATGACCAAAAGAGAAGAGTAGGTGAACATGTGTGGCCAACAGTCCAGCAAAACCAATCCCATCATTACCTTCTCTATTAATAAAAACACAATCTTTGCATGTGGGTCCTTCATGCCAGGTTGATGTATAGTTATGTTTCTATGGAATACTGGACAAGCATTGATGCCAACTTAATCTCTAGCTACCTTAGCACTAGGGTTTACTTAGTCATAAGGAATCCTGTGTATACAGTGGCTCAAAAAAGTGTCCCAATGTTGGGCCATTTTGGACAAATGGATCAATTGTTAAAGATATGGGACAAACAAGATCAAACACTTGCAGGGTCAAAGATAGTACTTGCTCTTGGCATTCTAACACCACTTAGATCATGTCATTTGGTTGTCATGGCACCAAGATATAGCCATTTTAAAATGACATGTCATTAGAACACTTATTTGAGCATCATTTCAAATCTAGACTTTTAGTATTTAGTGGGCCCTCCTTTGACCCTTATCACTGCCTCTAACCTTCTAGACATACTTTCAATCAATCTTTGACACTCCTCAACCTCAATCTTGCCCCACTTCATCACAATTCTCTCCCAAAGCTCCCATACTCCTCTTGATGGTCTTGGATAACTGTTGAGCTTTTTTTTCAAGATTTGCCAGTGATGCTCAATAGGACTAAGGTCTGAAGACTGAGCTGGCTAATCCAGAAGCTTGATCCTATGGGAGTCAAGCCAATCCTGAGCTCTTTTTGAGAAGTGCTTGAAGTCATTATCCTGCTAAAAGATTATGCTCTTCTTAGAAATCCCAGAATTCTCCATACTGGGAAGCAGATTGTCCTCCAAAATGGTGACATATTGCTTAGCATTCATTTTACTCTCTACCTCTGCCAGAATCCCCACACCATTCCAACCCATACATTTTCAAACCATCAAGGAACCTTCTTTAAACTTCACTGTCCCTTAAATCTTCTTATTCTGCAAAGGCTCACCTGCCACTTTCCACACATACTTTCTTCCATTTGACCCAATCCTATTGATCTTTGTCTCATCTGATCAAATGACCCTAGTCTAGTTCTTCACAGTCCAGTTTTGGTACTTGAGAGCAAAAGTAAGCCTTTGTTTTCTATGCTTGAGTGATAAGTAAGGCTTTTTTTTTTAACCACAGCCTTGAGAGAAGCAGACTTGAGCACATTATAAACAGTTTGAAAGGAGATGAAGAAGGAAAGGGTAGAATTGATGAGATGAGTAGTCTGAACAGCATTTTCAGCCTTTCCAGTGGTAATACTAGAGACAATTCTTCTTCTATCAGTAGGTGTCAAGTCTGGGTCCTCTGGATGAGTCCAACGATGTCCGGAACAGAGTTGCAATGGGAGGGTGAGGAAAGGATGGGTGGAATGGAGGGGGTGAGGACGTTTGATGCAGGACTTATGTGTCGCGCCCTTATACTCATTATCCTTGGAGTCAGAGGTCAGATGAGCACAGAGCTTGAGGTTGGAAGTGTGAGGAGGAGACTAATTCAATATTCAAACTGAAGTATGTACAAGTTGGAGTACCATATTTATACTACGGAGTCCGGATGGATTAGTAATAGAATGTGACAGGTTGTCAAAGGTGAAACAGAATGAGTAATGATATATTAAAGTTGGAGACAGGTTGGGGACATGCCTGAGACAGGTTGGAGACAAGTTAGAGACAGATGTCCAAGACAGGTCCGGAACAGGTCAGAGACAGATGTTGGGCTGTCATACTAAGCGAGACACCTGCTTGGAGGAACTAAGAATGAGAATAACTGAAGGAGATCATACGAATTGGGAATATGAGAGACGAGATAAGAGATATCTGGGAGATTGTACCGGAGATTGTACTGGAGATCATGCCAGAAAGTACTGGAGTACCGGAGTTGGAGCAGTATGTGACAGTAGGGAAAAACTTAGAAGGATGCCCTAGCTTGATGTTTTCCTTATCTGGAAGGAATTCCTTGATAACCCTGGCCACAGTAGACTTTTCTAGACCAGTCTAAGAGGAAATATTATGAATAGAGAGGTTAGACTCAGTGAAGGAGAGGATATTGGCTTTAGTAGAGGTAGAAATGGATTTTATGGTGATAATGAAGTAGCTAAATAGCACATTATGTTTACAGTGAGCTCCAAAACTGTTGCAATAACTAACTAAAATACAGTGTGCACAGTGCACTGCAATCATCTGTGGAAATTTTGCTTAGGTTATGTGGGAAAGAATAAAGTACATACTCTCAGCTATAAAATCAGTCCCTGGGTCATGTGATTTCATTCACATGTGGCTGAGATATGTCTAGTTTAAAACAGCAACACCATTACAATAGATTCAATAAAAATATGCAATATGATTGAAATAAAGCTATATTTGATGGTGTTTGGGTGTATAAACAAAGGTACACATTGAAATACCATGTCTGAGTTTGAAATAGCTCACACACATCTTTATTTCCAACTATATCCATCATGAGAACTATCTCTTCTACTCAAAAGGCTAATGTTCTCTCTATGCTTGATGCTAGCCAATCTGCCCACTCTATAGCTGCTGCCACTGGTCTCAATGTATCCACCATCTCTAGACTTTGCTCTAAGGAGCATTCTGAGATCCAGAAGTCTACTGGAGGTCATCCATCAAAGCTTTCCTCTGTCAATGTCTATTATGCCATTCATCTCATTTTCACTAGACAGGCAGACAATGCTGTTCAAGTGGCCAAAACCCTTAGCAATATTGTCAACCAGCCTCTCTTTGCCACTACAGTGTGTAGGCACTTGAAAAAGACTAGTATGAAGACTGTGGTGAAGTCAAAATGCCCCCTTTTTGCAGCTAGACAATGCAAAGCTTATTTGGATTTTGCCTGTGCTCACAAGGGTTGGACTATGAAGGATTGAAAGAAGGTAATATGGTCTGATGAGACTAAAATCAATCACCTAGAGTCAGATGGATGTCAGTGGGTGTGGAAAAAGGCAGGTGAGGGCCTTAGTGATAGGATAGTGCAAGGCACTATCAAGTTTGAAGGAGGTTCTTTAATGTTATGGGGGTGTATGACTTGGTAGGGAGTTGGCTATGCTGCTAAGATTGATGATAGGATGGATGAAGACATTTATCTTTAGATTTTGAAGGATGAACTGCTGAATATCCTGTAGCATTATGGTCTTAATCCATCTGATGTTATCTTTTAGCAGAACAATGACTTCAAGCATACCTGTAGGAAGGTAAAGGTGTTACAGTTATTGATTGCACATTCACTAGCTACCTAGTGTTATAGTTATTGATTATGCATTTTTATCTTTTAGAGTATAAGGAGTGCTCAACCTGAATATGGTTGATTATTTGTATTTGTATATGTTGTTACCATGCTCTGTACAAGCCTTGGAGTTCACTGCCTGTGCTTTCCAGTTTCTGACAGTGAATTCCAGGTAAAGTGTATTTAGCTACAACACAATATAATAGTTTCTGACAGTGAACTCTAGCTAAGTGAATTCCAGCTGTTAACAAAAGAAGTGGCTAGAGGAATAGGATTTTGATACCATGGGATGGCCTACACAGTCTCCTGACCTCAACTCCATTGAGCATCTCTGGTGCTATCTGAAAAGGAGACTTGTAGAGTATAAAAACCCTTCTAATAAAATCTTGAAGTTGTGGAAGAGAATTCAGGTGGAATGGGAAGGGATACCAGTTGAGGAGTATCAGAAGTTGATTGAAAGCATGCCTAGAAGGATCAAGGCAGTGATCAAGGCAAAGGGAGGCTATACCAAGTACTAATATATCCAAATACCAACCTGATATAATGAGGTGCAAAACTATTGCAATGGTGTTGCTGTTTTAAACTGGACATATCTCAGCCACATGTGAATGAAATCACATGACCCAGAAACTGATTTT
Source organism: Xerocomus alliaceus (assembly GCA_038094415.1). NCBI lineage: Eukaryota > Fungi > Basidiomycota > Agaricomycetes > Boletales > Boletaceae > Xerocomus > Xerocomus alliaceus. The sequence continues at coordinate 5,671 of JBBPUB010000691.1, forward strand.
ATAGCCAAGAGTATGTACTTTATTCTTTCCCACATAACCTAAGCAAAATTTCCACAGGTGATTGCAGTGCACTGCACACACTGTATTTTAGTTAGTTATTGCAATGGTTTTGGAGCTTACTGTAATTCCACTCCAAGCAAGTTTTTACAGGCATTGCAAAAAGAACAGTGCAAGCAAACATACCAGATGTACCATTAAATACATTCACTAGAACAAAACAACAACAAAGAAAAAGTGCTTGAAAGAATTTAGCCAAAAGAAACTCCACCCAAGGAACTGGTATTAAAGGAGTATTATGATTATCTCATAGTCTTCTTAAAGAAAGACTTCAAAAGAATGTCCCTATGCAAGTCATGAAATTATGCAATTGAATTACAAGATAATTTTAAACCCCACAAAGGAAGAATTATTTCCCTTTTGATTGATGAACAGGAAGAAGTCACTGTATTTCTAGATAAACAATTGTAGAAAGGCTATATTCATCCATTGAAATCTCTACAAACCTTTTCCATATTCTTTATTTTAAAAAAAATAGTGGAAAGAGAATGGTATAAGACTACTGATATTTAAATGAACACACCATTAAGAATAACTATTCTTTGCCTCTGATATCACAACTTGTCAATAAATTAAAAGATCCAATTCTGGCTTACCCTGATATAGATTGCAAGTTCTATCTGGAAGCTGATGCTTTGGATTATATTATAGAAGCTGTGCTCTTCATTGAAAAAAAAGAAAAGTGGTATCTAATAGTATATGCTTCACATAGCATGCAGCCAGTAGAATGAAATTACCCAATCTCCAATAAAAAGATGCTCTTGATTATATAGGCCTTAGAAGAATAGAGACATTATTTTGAAGGAGCTAGATTTTTTGTGAAAGTCTAAAATGATCACCAGAACCTTCAATGGTATCAAACAAGGCAAGATCTTAATTGGCATCAGGCACAATGGGCACAATACCTTTTTAGATTTAACTTAAAATAAATCCATAAGTCTGGAGCTACTATAGGAAAGGCTAATGCCCTCTCTAAAAGAGAAGATTATATAATTAGTATAAATAATGACAACAAAGGAGTTTTGGTAATTCTACTAGAGTAGATCAGAAGTATGAAGCTAGCTACTCCACTTCTTATCTTTAATAAAGGTGAATAACTTAATAAATCTATATTTAATAATTTGTACAAACTCACAGAAGGAAATACCATCTATTTTAGTAGAAAACTTTTTTTGATTGAAGGAGAAGACAGCTTGCTGCATGACCTGCAGGGCTGAATATTTGTACCAGATTTTACCTTAATCAAGATAGATATTTTAAAATTATTTCATGATTCTCTAATGGCTGGCCATGCCAGTTATAAAAGACATTGGAATTGATTTCCAGATTCTACTAGTGGCCTAGAATTGCTGCCTTTGTCAAGAATTACATGAGCTATTATAACAGATGCCAATAGTTCAAAGGAATCAATAAACCCCTGAGTGGTCTTCTGATACTATTTACTACCCCTAATACTCCTTGAACACACATCCATCAATTTTATTACTAATCTTCCTAAATTCTACTTTTTTGATGCTATTCTCATGGTCATCAATTGATTTTCCAAGGAGATGGAACTTATTCTGTGCACCAAGTAGTGCAGTGCTCTGAATATGACATATTTATTTTTAAATCATGTTTGGAGGCATCATGGTCTTCCATCTTCCATCATATCTGATCAAAATTTATAGTTTGCTATGCAAGTTATGACTAAAATCAATAAAGCATTATCTATTGAAACAAAACTCAGCACAGTATTCCATCTTCGGATGGATGGCCAGTTTGAAATTGTTAATAAAGAAGTTCAAAATTTTTTTGTTCTGAAAAACAAAATAAATAAACTGATTGGCTTGTCTTGGCTCAGTTTTCTATTAATTCTAAGCAATGTGCTTTGATAAAAAAGACTTCATTTAAAGTCACATGATCATATAATCCACACATGGAGATTGAACTCTCTAAAACCAATAAAGCCTCTACTATAGTGAGATTTACAGATGACATTGCTGCTGTTACACTAGTAGCCTGAGTTGCTACTTGGGGATATAGAATAAAAAGAGATCTTGGACCAGAAAAAAACTAGGATTTCTGTGGTTACTGGAAAGACTCAAAGGTGTATGGTGCAGAGGCTGTAGTGGACTTGAAGACTACATTAGATTGCATAGACCAAGAATGGAGAACTACAATACAGAAAACAATGGTATATAAACTATGATAGAACTTTGTAGAAGATAAAGAAACATGAATGACTAAGCTGTTGCTAAAGAGATGGCTGCAGAGTAGTAAGCATTTCAGAACAATGGTAAAAATAATAATAAGAATGAGAAGGAAATACTGTGAAATGTAGGGCCACTGCCAAGAGAAAGTGTTACATGAGTAGCCTGAGTCCACTACCAGCAACTAGGGGTACAAGGGTCAACTAGGTTTCTTGGGGGTTCAAAGGTGCTATGGGTTCAAGGGACATGATGCAAGGACTGCAGTGGACTCAAGACTACATATAATTGCATAGACCAAGAATAAGAACTACAATACAAGATGTGATGGTATATATCCTACAATGGAAGAATATAGAATGTAATGAAAGAAGGGAATACTAAGCCATTGTGAGAGAAGTGGCTGTGGAGTGTGGTAAGCATCTTAAGATAACAGTATCCAAAGATAAAAAAAGAAAAGCTACAGAATGTGGGGCCATTATTAGGATAAAGTAATGCTCTACATATTGAATGAAGAAAGGAGGAACATATTGCAGGGTAAGGTGTTACAATTTACTGCCTTCACAATCATCTTTTCCTCTTCATCCTTCTCATTCCTTAATACAGTCCTCCTTTCTTCTTTAGCTATGAAGAATGTTATTTCATTCTGGTAATGGCCCCACATTTCATAGCCTTTTTATCTTTGGCTTCTTGACCCTTATCTTGTTTCCCTTCAGACACTATCTCTCTCCACAGCCATTTCTCTAGCAACAGCTTAGTAGTCCTCTCTTCCATAACCTTCTATAACTTTCCATTGTAGGTTATATACTGGTATGCTGTATACACTAGTTTCCCATTTTTGGTCTATATAATCTAACATAGTCTTGAGTCCACTGCAGTCTTTGCACCATGTCCCCAAGTCCCCTTAGCATTCTTGAACTTCCCTAGGCTTCTTTAAGCACCCATCGTCCATAGATAGTGAAACGGCAGAAACCTAATGGTGAACTTGAACCGGCTCTACTACAACTATCAGCTAAAAGAGTAAGAGACTACTAACTCATTCTGTTGAGGAAAGAGTTGATGTGGCAGTAATGGCTTAGTAGTCGAGTTCTGGAGAAAACCAAGAGACTAGACTGGGGATCTACCCAGTGTTGTCCTTGGAGTTTATATACTACTTTACTTATTTGTACATGTCTGTCTAACCCTAATATCTGATTAGGTAGAATGCTATGCCTACTTAGTAGGGCGATGACTAAGGTAAGAGTCCATGTTGTAGCTATCCAATAGCGATAAAGGCGTACCACAGCCTCTAGGGCTGAGGAGAGTGGGAATGACTAACACATTTGATACTGTGGGTGGCAGATCAAATGGAAGAGAAGATGCAGCAGCGGTAATGAACTGGGCTGTGTCAAAGCCATGCACAGCACAGAAATGAAAAGAATCACGTGGTGATTAAAAGTGCATTGGCTACACGCGTTAGAAGTCTAGAAGGAACACAGTAATGACCGTGTCAAAGAATAGCCAAATGGAGATAGATCTGATCAGGAAGAAGAGCAGAAGATAAGCACGATCAGATTAGTCATGAAACGATAAGATAAGATCAAGCAAAAAGTATATGCTAAGTCCGTTGTGATGAAGAGTCTACTAGAGACCATATACGAGACGGCAAGGATCGTCACACTATCCCCCACTTAAAGATCAATGTCCAAATGATCAAAGGGGAGACGATGAGTCACAACAGTGGTTATGTTTTCAGGACGTTTCTGAAAAAGGAAAAGAAACTGATCAGGTTCAATGGTAAGGGCTCGTGGAGCCGAGGGGTGTTGTTTATAGAAGTCGGAAATAGCCTCCTTGGCATTAGTAAGGTTGGAATGTGGTTCCCAAGTTCTATCAGTTTCATCATATCCCTTCCAGTGTACCAGATATTCCAGTTGGCGCTGCCAATATCTGCTGTCCACTATGAAATCTACTTCCCACTCATTATCTCTATCTTTGGTGACCTTGACAGGACCAGGCTGTTTAACCAGCTGACCTTCTAGGCGTTCCTTATAAGGTTTGATGCGAGAGATATTAACAACTGGATGAATTCTCATGGATCGGGGAAGTTTTAATTCCACTGCATTGACTCCCATCATTTTGGTAATGGTAAATGGACCGAGCCATCGTTCGGAGAGCTTCTTTGAAGCACGTGTAAGTTTAAGGTTTTCTGTGGATAACCAAACTTGTTGGCCCATGCGATATCCAGGGAAATCACTACGAGATTGATCTGCATACTTTTTCTGATGTACCTGTGCCGCTTTCATATTCTGCTGTACTTGATCAAATGTTGTGGCCATCTCATCAGCAAATCTTACTGCAGCAGGAGCTTTATCCGTCTTAAGCAGTTCTATTTCCATTCTAGGATGATATGAATGTGTGACTTCAAAGGGGGTCTTCTTGGTAGAAGTGTGTTGTTTCGAATTAATAGAGAACTGAGCAACGGCAAGCCACTCTGCCCATTGATCTTGTTTTTCTGAACAAAAGATTCTCAAAAACTTTTGTACTTCTTTATTAATAATCTCTGATTGTCCATCCATTTGAG
>JBBPUB010000692.1:0-10474 GCA_038094415.1 Xerocomus alliaceus
GTATTCTACCCTTGAGAGGGGCCTTCAAAGATTGCCTCTGCCTGTTGAATGATATAGTGGCTCAAAAAAGTGTTCCAATATTGGGCCATTTTGGACAAATGGATCAATTGCCAAAGATATGGGATAAACAAGATCAAACACTTGCAGGGTCAAAGATAGTACTTGCTCTTGGCATTCTAACACCACTTAGATCATGTCATTTGGTTGTCATGGCACTGAGATATAGCCATTTTAAAATGACATGTTATTGAAACACTTATTTAAGCATCATTTTAGATCTAGACTTTTAGTATTTAGTGGGCCCTCCTTTGGCCCTTATCACTCCCTCTAACCTTCTAGGCATGCTTTTAATCAATCTTTGACACTCCTCAACCTCAATCTTGCCCCACTTCATTACAATTCTCTCCCAAAGTTCCCATACTCCTTTTGATGGTCTTGAATAGCTGTTGAGCTTTTTTTTTTCAAGATTTGCCAGAGATGCTCAATAGAACTAAGGTCTGGAGACTGAGCTGGCCAATCCAGAAGCTTGATTCTATGGAAGTCAAGCCAATCCTAAGCTCTTTTTGAGAAGTGCTTGGGGTCATTATTCTGTTGAAAGATTATGCTCTCCTTAGTGTTAAGTCCAGTTCCTTCAGACAAGTCTGATAAGGTCTGGAATAGAGTGATGAAGGGAGGGCAAGGAGAAGAAGAGCAAAATGGAGTGGACAAGGACTTTTGGCACAGGACTTATATGTTATGCCCTTGTACTTGCTATCCTCAGGGTCAGAGGTCAGATGAGCACTAGGCTCAAGGTTAGAGTTGTCTAGAGGAGACTAAATTGATATTCAAACTGAGGTATATATAGAGCAGAAGTATAGTTTATATACTATGGAATTGCATTGGATTAGTAATGGAATGGAGAAGATTTGTAAGGTATGAATAAGGATAAGTAATTAGATGAGTAAAATGGAGTTTGGGAAAACAAATACCAGAGGAGTAGAAGTAGAACTAACTAGAAGAATCTATAAATCAAATGTTCAAGAAACTAGACAAAAGGGTATCATGGAGATCACATCAGAGATGTAGTGGAGATGTCACTGGAGTACTAGAGTTGGACCAGTATATAACACTCAGAGATTCCAGAACTACTCCATGCTGGAAAGCAGATTGTCCTCCAAAATGAAGACATATTGCTTAGCATTCATCTTACCCTCTACCTCTGCCAGAATCCCCACACCATTTCAATCCATACATCTCCAAACCATCAAGAAACCTCCTTCAAACTTTACTGTCCCTTGAACCTCCTTATCCTGCAAAGGCTCACCTATCACTTTTCACACATACTTCCTTCTATCTGACCCAATCCTGTTGATCTTTGTCTCATCTAACCAAATGACCCTAGTCTAGTCCTTCACAGTTCAGTTTTGGTACTTGAGAGCAAAAGTAAGCCTTTGTTTTCTATACTTAAGTGATAAGTAAGGTTTTTTTTTCTTAACCACAGCCTTGAGAGAAGCAGACTTGAGCACATTGCAAACAGTCTGGGAGAAGATGGGGGAGGGCAGGGCAGAATTGATGAGATGGATAGCCTAGACAGCATTTTCAGCCTTCCCAGTGGTAATACTAGAGACAATTCTTCTTCTATTAGTAGGAGAAAGCTTAGAAGGATACCCTAGCTTGATGTTTTCCTTATCTAGAAGGAATTCCTTAATTACCCTGGCCACAGTAGACTTTCCTAGGCCAGTCTGAGAGGAAATATTATGAATAGAGAGGCCAGATTCAGTGAGAGAGAGGATATTGGCTTTAGTAGAGGTAGAAATGAATTTCATGGTGATAATGAAGTAGCTAAATAGCACATTATCTTTATATACTGCATATTTACATAAGTAACCAGGGTCAAGGCATAGCATCCATCAGAAGCTGTCAAAGTCTTATGTTATTTACCAAATTATAAATGACAGCATGATGCTCAAATAAGTGTCCCAATGACATGTCATTTTAAAATGGCTATATCTCAGTGCCATGACAACCAAATGACATGATCTAAGTGGTGTTAGAATGCCAAGAGCAAGTACTATCTTTGACCCTGCAAGTGTTTGATCTTGTTTGTCCCATATCTTTGGCAACTGACCCATTTGTCCAAAATGGCCCAATAGTAGGACACTTTTTTGAGCCACTGTATAATGTTTATAAGAACAATTGTCATAGATGTGTCCAGTCTCATCACAAGTAGAGCAAACTTGCCAAGGGCAAAAGTGAGGTCCATGTCTCCAGTTCTGGCAAAAGAAGCACTAAGTTTGTAGGCAAGAATGAGTGTTATGCCCTGGGACCAAGGTATGGCAGGTTGGGCATTGGTATTGTGAGCAATTTGCTTGATGGTAATCCCTACCTCTGCATTGAAAGCAGGTGGTAGTGTCAGAGGCAGGTTATTGGCATACCAGGGAAGTTAGAACCCAAGAAGGGGAGGAGAGGACTCATTGACCATTGAAAAGGGTGAGAAGGAAGCTATGATTAGCTGCCACAATATCCAAGTCAAAGGTATAAGTGGTTAGATCAAGGAAGTCCTTAGAATCTGTCATATACCATTCCTACTTCAGAACTCCACATCCAACTCCTCAACAACTCTGGAATAATCTCCTCCATTTGCATGTGTAGGATCTCTGGACCCACATGACTTTTCCTTTTGTGTTCATCCCTGTTTTTTGATTGGCTGTGCCTGTCCATTTTGTTGGATCTTCATTCTTAGATACATAGTCTGGCATATCACATCTCTAGTGCACAGCTCTAGGTTTTCTTCTCCCCATCTTACTTATCATCCCATTCTGCAGTTACTCCATTAGTAATACAATACAACTCTGGTAGTATAAATATCATAGTTACTTCATTATATACTCCTCAGTCTGAATATCAATTTGGATAACTCCAGTTGTCTCCCTTCTTACCCTTACATCCCTTCTCTAAAGAGTTGAACCTATGCAAGGCACGACACATAAGTCCTGCACTAAGACTCACTCCTCCACTCCATTACTCCACTCCTACTTCTATTCCCTCATACTTCCTTCTGGAGAACCAGAGTGACCAATCTTAACAGTATATTCAGACTTCCAATTGTGTAGATTCTCTGTCATCATCAAGCATGAGCAGTTGTCAGTACTACCCATCCCAATGTAAAGCCCTTCAGTCCACATTTGGTAGTTATTGCTTCATTTCAGGCAACCTTCTCAGCATCTCTGCTTGCTCTCAGTCCTCCGCCTCTGCACACCTTGCACACCATGGGAGCCATGTCTCCACAACCCCTAGATCATCTGTGGGCACTCCACCACCTAGAGATAGATATACTCAGTCTCCCTTGTCACACTCTGCTCATTCTAGTACTTGCTCCACTCCTAGGAACAGCACTCTGCTTGCCTTTAAACCTTTTGCACAATTGACTAACACCATCAAAGCCATGAACTCTGAACTCCTGTTTAACTTTGCTTTGACCACTCCTAAAATTCATTCACTGGATTGTTTTGATGGCCTCCATCCATCAAAACTCTGCTTCTTTGTCACACAATGTGAACTTAACTTCCAAGCTTGTCCGCATTTGTTTCACACTAATTGAGCCAAGGTCACATTCGTACAGTCTTACCTCTCTGGCACTGCATTAAAGTATTTTGAGCTGGACCTCCTCAGAGTTGACACTCTGCAGGATCATCCATTATGGATGGATGATTGGTATTCATTCCTTCATGAACTTCAGTCAAATTTTAGCCCTCACAACCCCATCACCAATGCTGAAGTAGCCCTTACATTACTCTGCATGTCTGACTCTGAAAGGATCTTCCAATACATAGTTGAGTGGAATTGTTCTGCTTCTCAGGTTTAAAAATGGAGCTCTGATGCACTTCTCCAAAGCTTCTACTTAGGACTTTCTGATTGCATCAAAGACAAACTCTCTCATCTTGAGAAGCTCTCCACTATCTATGAACTCTGTTTTATGGCTCAGAAGATTGACTGCTGGTATTGAAAACATCAGAAAGAATAAACTGGTAACCCTTCTTCCTTCTCTGACTTGCCTTCATTAACTCTGTCTGTCTCCACAACTCTAGATGAGCCTTCCACAGATCCTCTCTCATCCTCAGACATTTCTACTAAAGCATTACCTGTAACTTATGACCTCCCATCCTCCAATTCATCCAACTCTCCAACTCCACTCTTGGACTCTAACAGTTGCCTTTGTCCAAAAGAATGACTTTGCCATATCAACCTTGCACTCTGTATGTTCTGCAGTTCTACAGGACACTTTGTGACTTCTTGTTCCTGCTCCAACTCTCATGCTGCTATGATGTGTACATCTATTTCTTCCTCCATGTCCTTGAGTTCCTCTGACTTCTCTTTCTCATCGGATGATTGACCTCTGCTCCTCTCCAGACCTCTGTCCTTCCTGTCCTTATCCATGTATTATCTGGTATCTGGTATACTCTGTTTAATTTTGTTCTTCCTGTTACTCTGATTTTGTTTCTTATCTATGTTTACTTGTCTTTTCCACATTTGTTTATTTTTGTCTTTCTTTCTGACCTTCTGCCTCTCTGGTCCTGCCATACACCACTCCACACCTTCTCCACAATTCCACTGTGTTGATCTGATGCACTCCATATTAGGTGTAGCATTCTGATGTATACTCTGCATACCTTGTTGGATTCCAGACTCATGCACCATTAGATACCACTCAGCCCTCCTACTTTTTCATCCATTGACAACTTTAGATTTGGGGAGCAACTTCTTCTAGATACTGATATTCAAAATGCCAACTCCCTGGGCTCACTCTGTTCTGTCCGCTACAACTTCATTCCTCCAGACATCTGCCTTTTGGCACCTCTGTCCACTCACCTTTCCCTGGCCTCCATGTCCTCTCTGCTGCTTTGGCTTAAGAGAGAGATAGAAGTCCACTTGCATCATTCCAGTCTTCACTTCTCTGTGCTTGTGTCCTCTGTACATATCCACACCCTATGTGCACTCCACACAACTCTGCACCACTTCTATAGTAGTTCTGTCCTGTCTGTGTTTTGCTTCTCTATTCTTCATTTTCACAGAATTGACTTCATTATATGCACTCTCTATAGTGTACACTACTTCAATTTGCAGTCCACCATCAATGAGCTGGCCTTGCTCAACTCCTCCAACTCCACTGTCACCTCCTCTGCCTCACCCTCCTCTGGCTCCAAGTCCACCTCATCTACACCTCCAAAAGCCTGTCATGTTAGGATGTTGACCAGACTATGCATCCAGTAATTATGGATGCTCAGCTGATTGTTTATCTCCTCTAGGGTGCATTGGACTCTGGTGATTGCCTTTATAATCCCACAAAGGGCACTGGCATAGTTTTCCTTCACTCCTCTGCTCCAGCTTGGCCCCAGTTCACCCTCTGTCTCCATACAGGTAGTCCTCCTCTTCTTCTTTGGCTTCTCTACATTATTGTTAAAATCAGTCACTCCAATTCTCTGGAAGGAAGTCCAAGTGAATAGGAGTAGGAGCAGAGTAGCAGAGCAGAGGGGTGAGTCTTGATGCAGGACTTATATGTTGTGCCTTGCATAGGTTTGACTCTTTGGAGAAGGGATGTAAGGGTAAGAAGGAAGACAACCAGAGTTATTCAAATCAATATTCAGACTAAGGAGTGTACCACAAAGTAACTATGATATTTATATTACTAGAGTTGAATCACATTACTAACAGAGTAACTGTGGAATGGGATGATAAATAAGATGGGGAGGAGAAATCTGGAGATGTGATATGCCGGACTATGCATCTAAGAATGAAGATCCAACTAAATGGACAGGCACAGCCAATTGGAGAACAAGGATGAACACAAAAGGAAAAGTCATGTGGGTCTGGAGATCCTACACACATGAACAGAGGAGATCACTTTGGAGTTGTTAAGGAGTTGGATGCAGAGTTCTAGAGTAGGAATGGCATATGACAATCATCATCCACCCTCCTCTTCCTCCACTCTAGTTTTGGTTCCTTGTTGGGCTGCACACACCTTTGCTGTGCATTAATGCAGGGCTGGCATAACCTTGCCTTGCCTGCCCCAGCCTTGCATTCCAAGCCCCTCTGAGCACACCTCTTACATGGCTCACACTCCCAATGTATTACCGCCCTATGCTTCCCCTTATCACTGCATTGCTGTGTAGTGATCTCCTCTGCCTATTGACAATCAACTCTAAACCATTTTAGACATGAAGAAGACTTACTCATTGCTTTGCTATATTCTCCTCAGCTTGGTGCTCTTCCACCTCCTTCCAAGTGATCTCTGCTGCTTCCTCCACCATCCTCTTCTCCTGTTCCTTGGCCTTCTGCTTCTCTTCCTTAGCCTTCCACTTCATCTCTTCCTCCACTCTTTTTGCTTCTTCCTCTGCCTTCTTCCATGCCTCCTCCTTCTTCATCTTCACCCTCCATTTGCACTCTGTATACTTCATGTCTGCAAGCTCCTTGGCATCATCATCACACTCAACAAGCTGGGTGTCATTCCACTCCATGATTTTTGTAATATTGGACATCATGGTAGGAGATGGTGATAGTTTGACAACAAAAGAAATTCACACTCCAGCCTTTATGCACATCTGTCCACCTTTCAGACTCCACTACTCTGCCTTGTGTGTGCTTAAGGCCTTTAAGGGCTCAGGCCTAAGAGGGGGATATTGTCATATGCTATTTCTACTCTAGAACTCCACATTCAACTTCTTAACAACTCCAGAGTGATCTCCTCCATTTGTATGTGTAGGATCTCTGGACCCATGTGACTTTTCCTTTTGTGTTCATTTCTATTCTCTGATTGGCTGTGCCTGTCCATTTTATTGGATCTTTATTCTTAGATGTGTAGTTCAGCATATTGCATCTCCGATGCATAGCTCTGGGTTTCTCCTCCCTGTTTTACTTATCATCCTGTTCCACAGTTACTCCATTAGTAATGCAATACAACTCTGGTAGTATAAATATTGTGGTTACTTCATTGTACACTTTTCAGTCTAAATATCAATTTGGATAACTCCAGTTGTCTCCCTTCTTATCCTTACATTCCTTCTCCAAAGAGTTGAACCTATGCAAGACACAACACATAAGTCCTGTGCTGAGACTCACCCCTTCACTCCGTTACTCTGCTCCTACTCCCATTCCCTCAGACTTCCTTCCAGAGGATCAAAGTGACCAATCTTAACATATAGAGAATGAATGTGGCTGAGGTGGACAAGAAGGAGGGTTGCACATGTAAGGATCTGAGCCATGCATACCCAGACAGTGATGAAGAGATGAATGAGGTGGGTGAGAGCATTTTCAAGAATGGTATATACAGTGACTCCCAAAACTATTCCAATAACTAACCCTAACACAGGGTGCAAAGCACCCTGCAATTATATGTGGGAATTTCACTTAGCTTTGGTGGGACCAAATAAAATACAAACTCTTGGCTACAAACTGACCCTTGGATCATGTGATTTGACCCAGGGGTTGCTAAGATATAACCATTTTAAGACAACAATACCATTAGAACAGTTTTGGAACTTTCAATATTCAATACAAAATACTTTCTATATTGATGTTATTTGCCATTGTTTGGTCCTACAAACAAAGATATATATATCTTGGTCATGTCTAAGTTGAAAATTATTCCCACACTTCTTAACTTTCTACTTCTATTATTATATGATCTCTCTCTACTCCTTAAAAGAGAACCATTCTTGCCTAGCTGGATGCTGGTCATTCTATTCACTCTATTGTATCCAGCACTGGTGTGGGCATTGCTACCATATCTAGGCTCCACTCTAAGGAGCATTTTGACCTTCAAAAGTCTGTTAGAGATCATCCTTCCAAGCTTTCTCCTGCCAATATTTATCATGCTATTCATCTTATCACTACTTATAAGGCAGAGAATGCTGTCCAGGTGACCAAAGCCCTCTCCACCATCATTGACAAGCCTCTCCATCCTAATATAATTCATCATCACTTGAAAAAATCTGGAATAAAAACTGTAGTCAAGGTCAAACATCCTTTTCTCTCTAAGAAGCATTGCAAGGTTCATTTGGACTTTGCTACTGCTCATCAACATTGGACTGTAGAAGATTGAAAAAGGGTAATATGGTCAGATGAGACCAAAATTAACAGATTGGGATTAGATGGGCACAAATGGGTGTGGAAAAAGCCAGGTAAAGGCCTTAATAATAGGCTGGTACAAGGAACAGTTAAGTTTGGAGGGGATTTTGTGATGGTATGGGGGTGTATGACTTGGAATAGAGTTGGCCATGCTGCTAAAATTGATGGTAGAATGGATAGAGATCTTTACCTTTAAATTTTAAAGGATGAATTTCTGAATACTCTTTAGTATTATGATCTCAATCCTTCTGACATCATCTTTTAGTAGAACAATAACCCCAAGCATACTTGCAAAAAGGTAAAGGAGTGGCTAGAAGAGTAGGATTTTGAGACTATGGTATGGCCTGCACAGTCTCCTAACTTAAACCCCATTGAGCATCTCTGGGGTTACCTCAAAAAAAGGCTGGCAGAGTATGAAGAACCTTCTAATGGAATTCTTCAGTTGTAGAAGAGAATTTAGGTGGTATGAAAGGAGATACTAGTAGAGGAGTGTCAGAAATTGATTGAGAGCATGCCTAGAAGGATTCAGGCAGTGCTCAAGGCCAGAGGAGGGTATACCAAGTACTAATACATACCAAATACCTTGACATTTACCAAAGTTTCAAAACTGTTCCAATGGTATTGTTGTTTTAAAATGGTCATATCTCAACAACCCATGGGTCAAATCATATGATTCAAGGGTTAGTTTGTAGCCAAGAGTTTGTACTATATTTGGTCCTATCAAAGCTAAGTGAAATTCCCACATGTGATTGCAGGGTGCTTTGTGCTCTGTGTCAGGGTTAGTTATTAGAATGGTTTTGGAAGTCACTGTATGGTAGAGTTGATGGGCATTTAATGATAAAATGGGAGTGTAGTAGCCCAATATATAGTGATGGCAATGGTGGTGAAGAGAATAAGAGTAAGGAGAATGATAAAGACCATGAGGTGATAGTCAATGTAGTCCATGGTTGGCTTTTACTACTGCAGTTGATGATGGTGTTTATAATCTGTTAAAATGGAGGCAGTGTGACAGAGATTAACTTTGGGTTTCCAAGTGTTCTTCAATGGGGCATAGCTCTTTCATTTGATCAGATATTGATAGTGATCCAGAGTGCTTTTGTAAGCCAGAATGGCTTTGACTTTGTATTCTTCTTTGTTATCTATAATATCTGGAGGGGGTTCTAGGAATGATGGTGAAATGGCAACAACTCTTAAGGTTGCAAAGACCAAGTCTACTACTACTATCTTAGTAAAGGAAAAAGGAAAAAGTACTAACTTGTTCTGTTGAGAAAAGAGTTGAGGAAGTCTTAGATAGTCAAGTTGTTGGAAAAGGGCAAGAGACTAGACTGGGGATCTTCCCAGCATTGCTCTTGGGGTTTATATACTACTCTAATGTTTGTACATGTGTGTCTAACCCTAATACCCAATTAGATATATACTATGTTCAAGTCTATATCTATGTCTAGCCATCCAATGGCAATAAAGGCATTCCATAGCCTCTAGGACTAAGGGGAGTGGAAATGAAAAGAAGTTTGATGCTGTGGATGGCAGATCAAATGGAAGAGAAGCTGCAGCAGCAGTAATTGAGTGGGCTGTGCCATAGTCATGCATAGCATGGAAATGAAAAGAATCACATAGTGATTAAAAAAGGATGCTGGCCAGGTGAATAGAAAATCAGAAGATATGGTGATTACCATGGTAAAGAATAGTCAAATGGGAATAGATCTGATTGGAAAAGAAGAGCAGAAGATAAGCACAATCAGATAAGATGAAAAAGATAAGATAAGATCAATGAAAAAGTATATGCTAAGTCTGTTAATGAAAAGTCTACCAGAGACCATATATGAGATGGCAAGGATCATCACAGATGTCTGAAAGAGGAAAGAAGGAAAGTGTGGAATGTATTATAAATCCTTTATGATTTGGAGAGCTTAAGACAATAAACAAGTGGGAATAGAACCTGGGTGACTTTAAAAAATCCCACTCATTTGGATACAAGCTTTCTGAAAGAGAAGGGAATGTGAAGGTGTATGGCTTCCAGCCATACCTTATCTCTGACTTTCCAAGAAAAGAACTTGTGTGTTTGATGTCTGGTCATTGCCCTTCTGGCAAATTTATGAGCAGCTAGTGCTTTGTCCCTTACTTTGACTAGGGATTCCATCCTAGAAGAAAGTGTAGGAATGAAGGTCTTTGTGAGAGCAGGGAATGCTTAGAGTTCATAGCCCATCATTAAGCTAAATGGGGATTTCTGAGTGGATGAGTGAGGACAAAAGTCATGCTGAAACTCAGTGGTGGTGAGAAACTTTGCCCACTCATGTGGATTATTGCTATAAGAGATTCTAAGGTATGTTTCCATCTCCTAATTGGTTTTTTCAGTTTGACCATCAGTCTA
>JBBPUB010000693.1:0-10469 GCA_038094415.1 Xerocomus alliaceus
AAATGTTAAAACTACATGTCAAGATAGGATATTACATAAGTCATGGGCCATGTGACATATCATAAGTTTAACATGGTACAAACACATCAAAACACCTTTGCTTTTTCCACTTCCATCATTATGAAATCTCTTTTTATTGAGCAAACTACTCATATCATCTCTCTTCTTCAATTACATTATTCAACCCATCAAATTGCCCATTCTACTGGTCTCAGTCAATCTACTATCAGTAGGATTCACTCTGAATACTGTTCTAACTTGTCCAAATCCTCTGGTGATCATCCATCCATCATTACTCCTGTTGACATGTATTATACTATTTATCTTATTGGAACTGGAAAGGCTGAGAATGCTGTTCAAGTCACCAAGACACTCCAGAATGTTAAGAACCACTCTATCTCTCCCCAGACTATTAGAAAACATCTTAAAAAAGCTAGAATAAAGGCTGTGGTGAAGAAGAAATGTCCTTTGCTCTCTCAATATTATAGAAGAGAGTGGTTAGACTTTGCTCTGAGTCACCAGCATTGGACTGTGGAGGACTGGAAATCTGTTATATGGTTAGATAAGACCAAGATTAATTGCATTGGCTTAGATGACAAGAAGTGGGCATGGAAAAAGGCAGGAGAGGGCCTCAGTAATAGGTTGGTAAAGGATACTATCAAGTTTGAAGGAGGATTAGTGATGATGTGGGGTTGTATGACTTGGGAAGAGGTTGGAATGGCTTGCAAGATTGATGGTAAGATGGATGCTAACCTTTATGTACAGATCTTGGAGGATGAGCTTCAACAAACCCTAGCAGATTATGGAAAATCTCTAGAAGACATTATCTTTTAGCAAGATAATGATTCCAAGCAACTAGTAAAAAGGCTAGGGAATGGCTTGAGAACCATGGATTTGAGGTCATGGTATGGCCTGCTCAGTCTCCAGACCTTAATCCTATGGAACATCCCTGGTTTATTCTCAAAGGAAGGCTAGCAGAGTATCCTAAGTCACCTAAGGGAGTAATGAAACTTTGGGAAAGGATTGTGGCAGAGTGGTACAAGATTGAGGTGGGCCAGTATCAGGATTTGATTGAAAGTATACCTAGAAGGGTTTAGGAAGTCATTAAGGCCAAAGGAGGATATACTTTATACTAGTTTATAATACTCTTTATATCAGCAATAAAACAAATTTAATGAGTACCCTTGATTAATTTGATGATATTTCCTGATATAGTAGAAATTACCTAAGCAATGTATATATTTTTGGAAAGCCCTTGATTAGGACTTTCTAATAATACCTTGATTTATGAGTCCAGCATCAATGGTTTCCTAGATATTCACTCATCAATCAAGATGGTACAAACATTGAATTGGTTTTGTTGCTGTCACATACCACTCCAACTCCAGTACTCCAGTACTCTCTGGCATAATCTCCAGTACAATCTCTGGTACAATCTCCTAGATACCTCTTATCTTGTCTCTCGTATTCCCAATTTGTATGATCTCCTTCAGTTATTCTCATTCTTAGTTCCTCCGAGCAGGTGTCTTGCTTAGTATGATAGCCCAACATCTGTCTCCGACCTGTCCTAGACCTGTCTTGGACATCTGTCTCTGACTTGTCTCCAACCTGTCTCAGGCATGTCCCCAACCTGTCTCCAACTTTGATATATCATTACTCATTCTGTTTCACCCTTGATAACCTGTCACATTCCATTACTAATCCATCTGGACTCCATAGTATAAATATGGTACTCCAACTTGTACATACTTCAGTTTGAATATCAAATTAGTCTCCTCCTCATGCTTCCGACCTTGAGCTCTGTGCTCATCTGACCTCTGACTCTGAGGATAACGAGTACAAGGGTGTGACACATAAGTCCTGCGCCAAACATCCTTGCCCCCTCCATTCCACCCATCCTTTCTTCACCCTCCTGTTGCAACTCTGTTTCAGACACCGTCAGACTTGTCTGGAGGACCCGGACTTGACAGTATATTCAAACTCATACTTGTACTCGTCATACTCATCATGTCGTGCACCCAGACATCCCGTCAGCAGCTCGAGTTGGTCTTTGGCTCCTCTTGCACCATTCCTAGTGACTTCCACAGCCTTAGTGCTAGACCTGTGACTTTCCCATCCATTTCCACTGCACCTTGTTGTCACACCACTCCTTCTGGTCCTTTTGACTCTCCTCTCACTCCGCTACTGGAAATGGGCCCTGCCTCCCCCCGAATCCGTGAACTCCGGGATGATCCTGTCCCCAGAGAAGAAGGTCTTCATGCTCCAGCCCCTCTGGTCCCCAGAGATGATGACAGTGATAATCCACCATCCGATCCCTCAGAACCACCCAATCCTTCAGACCCAGGTGACCCCTTCGACAATGATGATGAGCAGCAGCCCAACAATGTACCCTTGGCTTTTGAACCATTTAACCAACTCGCCAATGCTATCTGGGACATGACTCAGCAGGCACTCCAGCATAAGTCCTCCGACACTCCTAAAACCAAAGTCCAGAAGCCAGACCCATTCGACAGACTGGATCCCCAGAAACTCTGTCCCTTCATTGTCCAGTGCGAGTTGAACTTCCAAGCCAATCCTAAGTCTTTCTGCCATGATTGTGCCAAAGTCACTTTCATGCAGTCCTATCTCAAGGGAGTCACCCTTGAATATTTCAAGCCGGATCTTTTCAGCAGCGAACCTCTGGAGCTTTGTCCGCTCTGGATGACCAGCTGGGAAGTATTCCTGTACAAACTCTAGTCTAACTTTGGTCCGCACGATCCCATTGGCAATGTGGAGGCTTGGCTTGAGCAACTCCACATGAAGGATTCCCAACGCATCTCCAACTACATAGTCCAGTGGAATCGCCTGGTGAGCCAAGTCCAGGAATGGGGTTCTGAAGCACTCCACCGCAGTTTCTACATTGAACTTCCTGATCACATCAAGGATGAGTTGTCTTGGCTTGGCAAACCGAGTGACCTCCATGACCTTTGCACTTTAGTGCAGCAGATCGACCATTGCTATTGGGAACATAGGGAAGAGATTTCTAGGGCCAACAAGGTTTCTGGATCTAACTTCGGAACTGGTAATTCCAAGGCCACTACATCCACAGCCCTGTCTTCATCTGCTCCCACCTCAGACTCCAAGCCTAGGAGTTCCATGAAAGACTCTAAGGCTGAAACGGCAGAACCCAATAGGGAACTTGAACCGGCTCTACTACAACTATCAGCTAAAAGATAAAATAGGGTTACTAACTCGTTCTGTTGAGGAAAGAGTTGAGGGTGGCGAAGGGGCTTAGTAGTTGAGTTCTGGAGAAGACCAAGAGACTAGACTGGGAATCTATCCAGCGTCGTCCTTGGGGTTTATATACTACTATACTATTTGTACATGTTTGTCTAACCCTAATACCTGATTAGATAGAATGCTATGCCTACGCAGTAGGGTGGCGACTAAGGTAAGAGTCCATGTTGTAGCTATCCAATAGCGATAAAGACGTACCACAGCCTCTAGGGCTGAGGGGAACAGAAATGAATAACATGTTTGACACTGCGGGTGGCAGATCAAATGGAAGAGAAGCCGCAGCAGCGGTAATGAACTGGGCTGTGCCATAGCCATGCACAGCACGGAAATGAAAAGAATCACGCAGTGATTAAAAGTGCGTTGGTTACACGCGTTAGAAGTCTAGAGGGAACACGGTAATGACTGTGTCAAAGAATAACCAAATGGAGATAGATCTGATCGGGAAGAAGAGCAGAAGATAAGCACAATCAGATTAGTCATGAAACGATAAGATAAGATCAAGCAAAAAGTATACGCTAAGTCCGTTGCGATAAAGAGTCTACCAGAGACCGTATACGAGACGGCAAGGATCGTCACACTACCCCCCGCTAAAGATCATTGTCCAAATGATCAAAGGGAAGACGATGAGTCGCGACAGTAGTTATGTTTTCAGGACGTTTCTGAAAAAGGAAAAGAAACCGATCGGATTCAATGGTAAGGGCTCGCGGAGCCGATGGGTGATTTTTATAGAAGTCGGAGATAGCCTCTTTGGCATTAGTAAGGTTGGAACGTGGTTCCCAAGTTCTATCAGTTTTGTCATATCCTTTCCAGTGTACCAGATATTCCAGTTGGCGTTGCCGATATCTGCTGTCCACAATGAAATCTACTTCCCATTCATTATCCCAATCTTCTGTGACCTTAACAGAACCAGGCCGTTCAACCGGCTGGCCTTCTAGGCGTTCCTTGTAAGGTTTAATACAGGAGATATTAACAACGGGATGAATCCTCATTGACTTAGGAAGTTTCAGTTCCACTGCATTAGTTCCCATCATCTTTGTGATACTAAATGGACCAAGCCATCGTTCTGAAAGCTTCTTGGAAGCACGAGTGAGTTTAAGGTTTTCTGTGGACAACCAAACCTGTTGGCCCACGTAATACTCAGGGGAATTACTGTGAGATTGATCTGCATATTTCTTCTGATGTGCCTGTGCCGCTTTCATGTTCTGCCATACTTGATCAAATGTGGCGGCCATCTCATCAGCAAATCTTACTGCAGCGGGTGCTTTATCCGTTTTAAGCGGTTCTATACCCATTCTAGGGTGGTATGAGTGTGTAACTTCGAAGGGGGTCTTCTTGGTAGAAGCGTGTTGTTTGGAATTAATGGAAAACTGGGCGATAGCAAGCCAATCTGCCCATTGATCTTGTTTTTCCGAACAAAAGATTCTCAAAAACTTTTGAACTTCTTTATTAACAATCTCAGATTGTCCGTCTGTTTGGGGATGGAAAGCAGTACTTAATTTTGTTTCGATAGATAAGGACTTATTGATCTCTTTCATTACTTGCGCAGCAAATTGAGGTCCTCGATCTGAAACAATAGAAGATGGAAGTCCATGATGCTTCCATATGTGATTTAAGAATAGCCGTGCCGTTTCCAAGGCATTACACTGCTTGGTGCAAGGAATCAGCTCAACTTCTTTTGAAAAGCGATCTACAACTGTGAGAATCGAATTGAATGTTCTAGATCTCGGGAGATCGGTGATGAAATCTGCAGAAATATGACTCCAAGGTCTTTCCGGAATAGATAAGGGTTGTAACAACCCACTAGGGGCTTTATTGGTTCCCTTGAAACGTTGACATCGCTCACAATGAGTGACGTATTCTCGTACGAATGTGGATATTCCTGGCCACCAATAGAATCTGGAAATCAATTCCAATGTTTTCTCATATCCAGGGTGACCTGCTATAGGGGAATCATGGTATAATCTGAGAATGTCCATCTTGATCAAGGCAGAGTCTGGTACGTATATGCGGCCTTGCGGATCATGCAACAAGCCATCTTCTCCTTCAAGTAAAAAGTATTTTCTGCTGAGATATATGGTATCTTTCTCCGTAAGCTTGCAAAGTTCGTTGAATATAGATTTATTAAGTCGTTCGCCTTCATCGGAGATGAGAATTGGAGTATCTTGCTCCATTGATCCAATTTGCTCCGGCGGAATGACTAAGACTCCTTTATTATCCTGATCTACTCCAATAGCGTGATCTTCTCTTCTAGAGAGAGCATCAGCTTTTCCCATTGTGGCTCCGGGCTTATGAACCCATTTTAGGTTAAATCTTGATAGATATTGCGCCCATCTAGCTTGTCTTCGATTAAGATCTTGCCTCGTTTGATACCATTGAAGATTCTGGTGATCATTCCAGACTTCCACTGGAAATCTAGCTCCTTCGAGATAATGTCTCCATTCTTCTAGGGATCGTATGACTGAGAGCATTTCTTTATCTGAAATGGGGTAATTTCGTTCGGCAGGTTGCATACTATGTGAAGCATAGGCGACGGGGTGCCATTTGTCATCCTTCTTGATGGAGAGCACTGCTCCTGTGGTGTAATCCGAAGCATCAGCTTCTAAACGAAATTCGCAATTTATATCGGGATAGGCTAAGATTGGGGCTGTTACAAATGAATTCTTGAGCATTTCAAATGCTTCTTGTTGTTCTCTGCCCCATTCAAATGGGATCTCTTTCTTTAAGAGGTTATTCAGGGGTTTTGCGACTTTTGAGAATTCAGAGATGAAGTGTCGATAAAAGTTTGCTAATCCTAGGAAGCTCCTTACTCCTTTGACGTTGGTAGGAACGGGCCATTGAGTTATTGCTTCTACCTTCTTAGGGTCCATAGAAATGCCGTTCTTTCCCACAATCATGCCCAGAAAGTCTACTTCTGTTACACGAAAGCGGCATTTGGGTGCCTTTATGAAGAGGTCGTTCTCCTTCAGTCGTCGTAATACTTCTCGCACGATTCGATCATGCTCTACTTGGTCTTCTGTTTTCGTGAATATTAATAAATCGTCAATATACACCACTACCACATCTTCCATATCGGCAAAGATTTCATTCATCATCGCCTGGAAGGTGGCTGGTGAATTGCATAATCCAAAATACATGACGAGAGGTTCATATGCTCCTCGGAAGCATACAAAAGCAGCCTTCCATTCATCTCCTTCTTTGATGTGTACGTTATTGTATCCCCATCGTAAGTCCATTTTGGTGAATAATTTAGCGTCTTTCAACTTGTCAACAAGCTGGGAGATTAATGGAAGTGGATAATTATTCTTGATGGTATGTTCATTGAGGTATCGGTAATCCTGTACCATTCGTTTTCCACCATCTTTCTTTGGAATGAAGAATACTGGGGATGTCTGCGGAGATTTTGAGGGACGAATATATCCCTTTTTGATCTGTTCATCTAGGAACGTGGTGACTTCTTCCTGTTCGTCTATGGATAAGGAAATGATCCTTCCTTTTCGGGGTTTAAAATCATCTTGCAATTCAATTGCATGATCCCACGGTTTTCGTAAGGGCATCCTTTCTGAGTCCTTCTTTGAGAATACCGTAAGATAATCGTGATACTCTTTTGGAACCAATTGTTCAGGGGGAATCTCTTTTGGTTGAACTCTTTCGAGTAGTTTCTGTGAGTCTACGCTCCTTTCTAAGGAGTTTATCCAATGATACACATTATAACTTTGATCAAGCTGTTCTTTTTGTAGCATCTGTAAAAACTTGCTTGGGGTGGAATCACCTTGTTGGAGATTTCGACAATGCTGGGGACATCTCGTCAATCTAACCGATCCAGTTGTCCAATCTATATCAGGGTTGTGGCGCTGTAACCACTCATATCCCAGAATAAACTCGAACTTTCCTAAATCGGTGACCTCAGCTGTCAATTTCTCATGATGACCTTCATATTCCATAACAAGTTGACAGTTATGCATTATTTTTCCTGCAGCGTTTAGGGTACCATCGGCATTGTACACCACTATTGGGTGTTGTAAGGCTGTTAAAGGAAGATGAAGACGCTGTGCAAAACTTTGATCTATGAAGATTGCATTTGCTCCAGAATCTAGGAGGGC
Organism: Xerocomus alliaceus; assembly: GCA_038094415.1. Taxonomy (NCBI): domain Eukaryota; kingdom Fungi; phylum Basidiomycota; class Agaricomycetes; order Boletales; family Boletaceae; genus Xerocomus; species Xerocomus alliaceus. The sequence continues at coordinate 7,377 of JBBPUB010000693.1, forward strand.
GGATGTTTTTGTGAAAGGTATATTTAATTTCGGCGTAATCTTTATGGGTAGAACTATATCCTTCTGGGGATTTAGAGTTCATAGGAAATGAAACTCTGTTTCTTTTGATTCCGGTAGTAGTTCATCGAGATCTTCCTCGGTTAATCCCGGATACATGGACCGGACGTCTTGTCTTTTCTGATCAGGGGTGGGAGTAGAAGTTTCCATACTTCGTATCTCCACTACTTCTGGGAAAACTTTCTCTTTCTTTGTTATATGTGAATTAAGCACCGGTGTCACGTCCCGGCCAAGCTCATCATCTAGATGAGACCCACTCAACGGCAAAGATAAAGTTTCTTCTATTTCCAGAATAGCATATCGATTCGGGCTTCCTCCTTTCCCAGATCTAAGGGGTTGCCCTAATCTTTTCCCTTTTTGGAAAGCGTTTTGTAATCTTGGAACCAGGTGCGTGCTTCATCAAAGCCCATGCCTGCTATGGATTTACTCCAATCTCTTTCTTTTCCTTTCGTGGATTTCGATTCTTTCGTTACTTCTTCCGAGTTCATTTCCCGGATATTTCGAGAAGGTCGTCCCGTAGCACACCATTTAGCATGTCCTCCTCCGAGGAACTTGCATTTTTCACATGCCTTCTTGGGTTTAGGGCATTTGGATGCTATATGGGGTCCTTGACAATTGAAACACTTTAATGGACGAGACCCTTGTCCTTTTTGAATTGCATCTACATCCATGGCGTTTGGATCTTTTGCAGGCCTGGAGATTCGATCGGCGGTTCCTCGTCGAATGAACCCTAATAATTCCTGCCGTTCTCCGTATTCTTTCACCTTGGCCATGAAAGTGGTACAGTCGCGGTATCATCCATCTCGTAAGAAAAGGTATTTGACCATATCCTGATTCATGTTTCGTTCCATGATCTGTAGAATACGATCTCCGTCATACTCGGCTGATGCGAGGTAATTTTCTAGTTTGACAAGGTATTGGGCTACCGTCATCTTTTTGGTCTGTCTCAGATTCTCGATCTGTCGTCTAGCCCATTCTTTTTCATTGGTTAGGCGGAAATGAAGTTCGATGAGCTTTTTTTAAACTCGGGCCAATCCGTTTCATCCCCTTTTAGGATTTTATTCAGATGGGCACGTGCAAATGCTCCTGCATCTCCTTTTGTCATTCGTGACAGTATGGCCTTGACTCCGGCTTCTCCTTGGAGAACTCCGATATTCTCCTGCCGCCATACTTGTGCCTTGGTCCACCATTTTTCAAACTTTCTTCCTCTGGTTCCGTCATACTCTCCTGGATCTGCTACGATCTTAGTGATTCTAGCGTTACTTCCACTAGAGGAAGGGCCTGCTTTCACTTGTTCTTCCATTTCTTCAATGTTTTCTCGTAGTTTTCTATTTTCACGTAATATCTGTTCCATAGCCCGGCTATGTACGTCGAGATAATCTTTGAGATGAATTCCCAATTGGGATAGCTCCTGTTTTGAAGATCCGGCAAGCGCATCTAGCGCCTGAGCGAGGTGTTTGGGTAATGCCATGATTTAATCAAAGGCAGCAATAGTTGCGTTATCATCATCCCGATCTGATCTTACTAATTCGGGTACGTGCCAATCGTTTTCGTTAAACCAACCTCCTCGATATCTCCAATTGTCTCCGGAGGCTTTAGTCGGGCTTACTATTCCAAAGCTTATTCCATAAGGGTTTTCTTTGGTTCTATAGGTATGGATTACTGCGAGTATGGGTGCGTTTCTTTCAACGATGAGTTTTATGATCCAGCAAAGTACAATGGTGCAGACTAAGAAAATTCCGATGAATGTGGCTAGGATGAGTTCAAACGTTGAAATCATCTAGTAGTGTTGGCAGTTATGAGGGCGTTGTTGGAGTCCTTCTCCAAAGATCCAACCATCTGAGGTTGCGTTGGTAGCAGGGACTACTCCAACGAAAGCGGAAAAAGGTGTTCTGAAAGTCCTGCTTCGGTTTCCTACGAAGAGGATTGGGACTTGTGAATCTGTGGCGTACTTGGCAATCCACCTAAGGAAGTAGATTGTGATGACGTAAAAGGTCAGACTTAAAAAGGAGGAGAATGACAATTAATTGCATTCAATATTTGTAAGAGCGGGATGGGATATCTCGTAATCCTATCCTGCTTCCTCTTTCTATTCCCCTCTTTATCTCCTGCTGGTATTGCCGGCGTTGCCTTTTCTTAGGCGGTGGCAGTGCTGCAGGTGCTTCTTCGAACTCGTACTCTGACCAGCCTTCCGATCTTCTTCTCTTGGGAAGGTTGAAGGTCCGGCTATAGAAATCGGCCTGTACCGTCGAAGCTAAAGCGTAAAATCCCCTCTCTTCTTCTGAGGGCAGCCGACGCAGTGGTAACCGATCGGCGACGTCTATAACACTCGGACCTGGGCTGCAATCGTTCGGGTCGGGGGTAGGAGGAAGGAGGAGGTCGGGGCTGTCTTCTTCTCTCTCTTCTTTCGTAGGGGTGGATACTATAAGGGGGACGACTATGTCCTCTTCCTTCACGTCGGTGGCTGGCGATGTATTCTCTTCGTAGCCATTCTCTGATCTCACTTCTCCGTTGATCGTATCTCTCACAATCGAGTCCCGATGGGGGAATCCTGGTAAAGAACCTTCTAACTCTTGTAAGAAGGCAGTTGCCGGCAAGACGGATCTGTTCCCACCGTCTGGGACCTGTGCGGCCTGTTCTTGCCCTTCTCTCGGCTCTGCCCGTTGGCGACCGACGATGAAGGAACGAAGGGAGTGGTGGAACTGGAGGAAGGACACTAGCACTCGTTAGTACTGGTCCTGTAGTAGAGGGGGTCACTAGAAAGAATAAGAGTCTAGTCTAATGAAACGGCAGAACCCGATAGGGAACTTGAACTGGCTCTACTACAACTATCAGCTAAAAGATGAAATAGGGTTACTAACTCGTTCTGTTGAGGAAAGAGTTGAGGGTGGCGAAGGGGCTTAGTAGTTGAGTTCTGGAGAAGACCAAGAGACTAGACTGGGGATCTACCCAGCGTCATCCTTGGGGTTTATATACTACTATACTATTTGTACATGTTTGTCTAACCCTAATACCTGATTAGGTAGAATGCTATGC
>JBBPUB010000694.1:0-10469 GCA_038094415.1 Xerocomus alliaceus
CGTACAAGGTGTAGCCCTAGAACAAAACTTATGAGAAAATTGAAAACTAAAAGAAGACATCAAGGAGATGGAAGAACAGATTAAGGCCTCCAAAGGATCTGGAACAACTGCTTGAATCACAAAGATTATAGCAGTCTGTGATATCCCCTTTTAGGATTTTATTCAGATGTGCTCATGTGAATGATCCTACATCTCCTTTTGTCATTCATGAGAGTATGACTTTTACTCTGGCTTCTCCTTGAAGTGTGCCAATGTTCTCTTGTCTTCAAACCTGGGCCTTGGTCCACCATTCTTCAAACTTTCTTCCTCTCATTCCATCATATTCTCCTGGGTCTGGCTGAAGTTCAAGAAGCTCATGGAACTTCATTTCTGCCTAACCAATGAGAAAGAATGGGCCAGACACCAAATTGAGAATCTAAAACAAACCAACAAAATGACTGTCATACAATACCTTGTCAAGTTAGAAAATTACTTGTCACAAGCCAAATACAATGGAGATCGTATCTTACAGATCATGGAAAGAAATATAAATCAGGACATGGTCAAATACCTATTCTTATGAGATGGTTGCTACACGGAATGTGCCACCTTTATGGCAAAGGTCAAAGAATATGGAGAATGGCAGGAACTCCTTGGCTTCATCCACTAAGGAATGGCTAATTGGATAAGCAGACCAGCATGAGATCCTAATGCCATGGATGTAGATACAGTTCAAAAGGGACAAGGAAGTCAAAAACCCCTTAAGTGTGACGATCCTTGCTGTCTCGTATACAGTCTCTGGTAGACTTTTCATCACAACGGACTTAGCATATACTTTTTGCTTGATCTTATCTTATCATTTCATAACTAATCTGATCATGCTTATCTTCTGCTCTTCTTCCCAATCAGATCTATCTCCATTTGGCTATTCTCTGCCATGGTCATTACTGTGTCCTTCTAGACTTCTACCGCATGTAGCCAACGCCCTTTTAATCACCATGTGATTCTTTTCATTTCCATGCTGTGCATGGCTATGGCACAGTCCAGTTCATTACCACTGCTGCGGCTTCTCTTCCATTTGATCTGCCACCTGCAGTATCAAACGTGTTATTAATTTCCGCTCCCTTCAGCCCTAGAGGCTGTGGTACACCCTTATCGCTATTGGATAGCTACAACATGGACTCTTACCTTAGTCACCACCCTACTATGTAGGCATAGCATTCTACCTAATCAGATATTAGGGTTAGACAAACATGTACAAATAGTATAGTAGTATATAAACCCCAAGGACAATGCTGGGTAGATTCCTAGTCTAGTCTCTTGGTCTTCTTCTGAATCTTACATTCTTGACAATATTCCAAGGACTGATTCCCCTAAGGACAGGGACATATATCCTAGAGTCCAGTGCTCGCCTGAGTTGTCGCTCATCCCATCAGACTCAATCTCGCTTTTATCTTTTACTGGGCTTTAGTCTTACCCACTCGAGATCGCCCCTCTGACTTAGGCCTGACCCACTCAAGTCGTACCTTTATCTTTTTAGGTGTTGTGTTTGTTAGCAGCTAGAACTTAGCTGAAGAAGATGTGAACAGGAGTTCACTAGGCAGATATAGATTCAGCTGTTTTATTAAGTGTTTCAATTGTGATGGACCCCATGTTGCCACCAAATGCCCTAAACTCAAAAAGGCATGTAATAAATGCAAATTCCTTGGAGGAGGACATGCAAAATGGTGTGCAACAGGTCACCCTTCACACAATATCAGAGAAATGAGCCAGAATGACTCATTCCCACCTGAGAGTCCACCCAAGAACAAGGGTAAAGGATGAGATTGAAGTAAATTCATCACAGGAATGGACTTCAACAAAGCCTGAGCTTGGTTTCAGGATTATGAAACAATTTCCAAAAAGAGAAAAGAATAGGGCAACCCATTGAATCTGAGAAAGTGGGAAGCCTGAATTGATATGCTATGCTGGAAATAGAAGAAACTTTATCTTTGCCATCATATGGGTCTCATCTAGATGATGAGCTCAGCCAGGACAAAACACCAGTGCTTGATTCACATATAACCAAAACAAGAAAAGTTTTTCCAGAAGTAGTGGAAGTAAGGAGTATGAAAACATCAAGTTCCACACCCATAGGGAAATGACATGATGTCAAAACAATGTATTCTAATCTGTCAGACACAGATCTAGATAAACTGTTATCCAAAACAAAGGAACTGGAATTTCATTTTCTGAGAATGATTAATCCACAAAGGGATATAGTTCTTCCAATAAAGATAACCCTGAAAATAAATATACCCTTTACAAAAACATCCACCCTCCTAGACTCTGGTGCAAATGTGGTCTTCATTGATCAAAAGTTTGCTCAGCGTCTTCAACTACCTTTAACCCCATTAAGACACCAAATCTTAGTGTATAATGCTAATGGTACCTTGAATGCTGCTGGAAAGATAACACATAACTATCAACTTGTTATGGAATATGAAGGTCATCAGGAGAAATTGACAGCTGAGGTCACCAATCTAGGGAAGTTTGAATTTATTCTGGGATATAAGTGGTTACAGCACCACAATCCTGAAATAGATTGGACTACTGGAAAGGTTAGATTGACAAGATGTTCCTAGCATTGTTGAAATCTCTAACAAGGTGATTTCACCCCAAGCAAGTTTTTACAGATGCTACAAAAAGAACAGCTAGACCAAAGCTATTAAGTATATCATTGGATACACTCTCTGGAAAGGAGTGAAGAAAGTACTTGAAAGAGTTCAGCCAAAGGAAATACCACCTGAACAAATAGTTCCAAAAAAATATCACAATTATCTCATGGTATTTTCTAAAAAGGATTCCGAGAGAATGCCTTTATGAAAGCCTTGGGATCATGCTATTGAATTACAAGAAGGTTTTAAACCAAGAAAAGGATGTATTATCCCACTTTTAGTAGATGAACAGGAAGAAGTCACAGCATTCCTAGATGAACAACTGCAAAAAGGCTATATTTGTCCATTGAAATCGCCACAAACATCACCAGTATTCTTTGTTTCTAAAAAGGATGGTGGGAAATGAATGGTACAAGATTATCATTATCTCAACAAACAAACCATCAAAAACAATTATCTGTTACCCCTTATATCGCAATTAGTCGATAAACTTAAAGACACTAAATTATTCACTAAAATGGACCTAAGATGGGGATATGTCATATATCACTCCAACTCCAGTACTCCAGTACTCTCTGGCATGATCTCCGGTACGATCTCCAGTACGATCTCCTAAATATCTCTTATCTCATCTCTTATATTCCCAATTCGTATGATCTCCTCCAGTTATTCTCATTTTTAGTTTCTTCAAGCAGGTGTCTTGCTTAGTGTAACAGCCCAACATCTGTCTCTGACTTGTCTCTGACCTGTCTTGGGCATGTTCCCAACCTGTCTCCAACTTTGATATATCATTACTCATTCTGTTTCATCTTTGACAACCTGTCACATTCCGTTACTAATCCATCCGGACTCTGTAGTATAAATATGGTACTCCAACTTGTACATACTTCAGTTTGAATATCAAATTAGTGTTAACAGCCGGAATACACTCAGCTGGAGTTCACTGTTAGAAACTAGTATATTGAGATGAACTAAGTACACATTACCTGGAGTTCACTGTTAGAAACTGGGAATTGCAAACAGTGAACTCCGAGGCTTGTACAGAGCATGGTAACAACATCTACAAATATAAACAATCAATCATATTCAGGTTGAGCACTCCTTATACTCTAAATGGTAAAAATGCGTAATCAATATCTATAACACTATATATTCAGTCATTGTGCAATCAATAACTGTAACACTCCCCCCTGATTCCACATTTCTTCTAATTAACTAACTCTATCAAGTCCTAGCATTCTAGAGAATTGCTCTACCTTAACTTGAGGCAATGCCTTTGTTAACAGATCAGCAGGCATCTCTGCTGTTGGAACAAATGAGGGAGATATGATTCCTTTATCCACAACATCCCTAAGCCAATACCAGCACAAATCCAAGTGCTTCATTCTCCCATGATGCTCTGGATGCTTTGCAACCTAAATTGCGGACTGATTGTCCATATGTAGTGTTGATGCTCCATTAACTCCAAATCTGAGTTCCTGCATCAGTTTGCACATCCAGACTATTTCCTTGCCTGCCTCACATGCAGCAACATACTCTGCTTCAGTTGTGGACAGAGCAACAATGGGCTGGCACTTTGACATCCAGGAAACAACACCAGTACCAATCTTGACCACATATGCACCAGTAGAGCAACCAGAGTCCTTGCATCCACCATGGTTGGCATCAGAGAAGATCCTGAATGGTTTAGAGACTGATGGATCTGGAGAATAAGTGATCCCATAGCCCATAGTGCCCTTGATATAGTGGAATAGGTGTTTAATTGCATTCCAATGCACAACACCTGGTTCTGATGTGAAGAATGCAAGTTGGCCAACAGCAAATGCAATATCTGGGTGAGTTGTGTAGGATAGGTACTGCAGAGATCCAATGGCACCTCCATAGTCAATAGATCGCATGAATGTGTGCTCCTCAGCAGTTCTAGGGCTCTGATTGTGTGATAGACACAAACCAGGTTCCATAGAAGTGGTGATAGGCTTGCAATCGCTCATATTGAATCTAGACAGCATGTCTATGCAATACTGCTGCTGGGAGATGGTAAGGGAGCGCTTGGATTGATTTCAATCAATCTTGATGCCCAGGATCTCAGTGGTGGCTCCCAAATTGCGCAATTTGAAGTGTTTGCACAGATCAGTGATTGCCTGCTTGATTGCATCAAAAGATTTGGATGCAAATGTCATATCATCCACAAACACTAGAAGAATGATCTGGACATCACTGCGCACATAGATGTACACAGCAGCATCAGAATATGTCTGTGTAAAGCCCATGGATTCAAGAGTGGTGTGCATCTTGCGATTCCAGTGATTTCCACCCTGTTTGGTGTCATATAGCACTTTCTGGAGCAAGCAAACAGTATCTCTTGGGTTTCCCTCTGCAAATCCTTCTGGCTGCTCCATATACACATCACAGTCCATTTCACCATTGAGATATGCATTGGAGACACCAACAGACCAGAGATGGAGATCATGGATTGCTGCAAGCACCAGAATGACTCTGAGAGTGGGCAAGCACACTGTAGGAGCAAAGACCTTAAGGTATTCGAATCCTGGACGCTGGGAGAAGCCTTGTGCAACTAGATGGCCTTTATATTGCTCAAATGAGCCATCAGCACAATATTTCTTAGTAAATATCCAGCAGGATCCAATAACAGGTCAATCCTTTGGTCTGGGCACCAGTTTCCATGTCCCATTCGAGTTATGGGCTGCCAATTCATCCAAAGCAGCTTGGGTCCACTCCTGAGCATCATCTCGCTTCATTGCATCCTTATATGACCTGGGATGTGGTGTATTGGCACTGAAACAAGCAGCCATGTCTGCTTCTTCATCAGAATCATCCGAGTCATCAATCAGCTGTGCAGGACTAAGTTTCCACCATTCTCTGGGTGGTTGGCAATTTCTGCGAGGCATTCTAGCTCCAATTCCAATGAGGCTAGCTGGTCTGACTGGTTCAGGACTCAGAAGTGGCTGGGGGGTGATTGGATCATCAATTAAGGGGATTTGAGCAGGACAAGGTGTATGGGGTTCTGCATCCTACACTACATCAGGATTAGGTGCCCCCCCAGGATGTGGAACACCAGGAATTGAGAGAAGCTCATCTTCATCATCTCCAGTATAAGGTGCGATGTAAGGAGTATTAGACTTGTCAGTCACGCTTGGCCTATTGTCCATCACGCTTTGCCTAGTGTCCATCACTCCTGATGATTTGTCTGTCACGCTTGGAGTGGTGTCAGTCATGCCACTATTGGTAGTCCTTTCATCAAAATCTGCACGTTCTGAGATGATTGTGCGCTTGGTTGTTGGATTATAGAACTTCCAGCCCTTGTAGCCATCAGGATACCCAATAAACACATATTTCTCATAATGCAGTTGCAGTGCAGCTCTTTTGTCCTTTTGGATGTGCATATAGGCAGTGCAGCCCCAGACTCAGAAGTGAGAAACATCAGGTTTCCGTCCATGCCAGAGTTTGTATGGTGTTGTGCTTTGCAGAGCTGCAGTAGGGCATCTATTCCAGATATGGACAAGTGCTGCAAGTGCTTCACCCCAGAATGCCATTGCAAGTCCAGATTCCTTCAGCATGGCTATAATGCACTCAGATAGCACTCTATTTGCATGCTCTGCAACCCCATTCTGCTGTGGGCGAGCTTGGACAGTGTGCTGGCGCTCTATGCTGCATTCAGTGGTGAATTTGAGCATGGCATTGCTCATATATTCCCCTCCCTTGTCATCTTGCAGGGTCTTGATTTTGTGCTCTGTCTGATTCTCTGCAAATGCCTTAAACTGCTTAAAAGCGCTGAAAACATCTGATTTGGCACGAATTGGGAGCACAAAGTGGTATCTTGAGTAATCATCAATGAAAGTGACCCAGTAGTGAAATCCAGAGAATGTGCGGTAGGGAACCTCATGTACATCTGAGTGCATGAGTTCCAGAGGCCTGGATGCACAAGTTTGTGAGCTAGGGAATGGATTGGCATGCATTTTGCCAGCTAGGCATGGTTCACAGATGGGATCTGGCAGGGATTTGTTGTCCAGCTTCATACCAGTTGAAATGGCAGAATCCTGGTGGAAACTTGAACTGGCCCTACTACAACTATCAGCTAAAAGAGTAAGAGACTACTAACTCATTCTGTTGAGGAAAGAGTTGAGGTGGCGAGAGTGGCTTAGTAGTTGAGTTCTGGAGAAAACCAAGAGACTAGACTGGGGATCTACCCAGCGTCATCCTTGGGATTTATGTACTACTATACTATTTGTATATGTTTATCTAACCCTAATACCTGATTAGGTAGAATGCTATACCTATGCAGTAGGGCAATGACTAAGGTAAGAGTCCATGTTGTAGCTATCCAATAGCGATAAAGGAGTACCACAGCCTCTAGGGCTAAGGGGAGCAGAAATGAATAACACGTTTGATACTGCGGGTGGCAGATCAAATGGAAGAGAAGCTACAGCAGCAGTAATAAACTGGGCTGTGTCATAGCCATGCAGAGCATGGAAATGAAGAGAATCACTTTGTGATGATCCTTGCCATCTCATATATGGTCTCTGGTAGACTCTTCATCACAACGGACGTAACGTATACTTTTTGCTTAATCTTATCTTATCTTTTCATCTCATCTGACCGTGCTTATTTTTTGCTCTTCTTCCTGATCAGATCTATCTCCATTTGGCTATTCTTTGCCACGTTCATTACCGTGTCACTTCTAGACTTCTACTGCATGTAGCCAACGCCCTTTTAATCACTGAGTGATTCTTTTCATTTCTGTACTGTGCATGGCTATGGCACAGCCCAGTTCATTACTGCTGCTGTGGCTTCTCTTCCATTTGATCTGCCACCCGCAGTATTAAACGTGTTTTTCATTTCCGCTCCCCTCAGCCCTAGAGGCTGTGGTATGCCTTTATCGCTATTGGATAGTTACAACATGGACTATTACCTTAGTCGCATCCTTATTGCGTAGGCATAGCATTCTACCTAATCAGGTATTAGGGTTAGCAATACATGTACAAATAGTATAGTAGTATATAAACCCCAAGGACGACGCTGGGTAGATTCCCAGTCTAGTCTCTTGGTTTTCTCCAGAACTCGACTACTAAGCCACTCTAGCCACCTCAACTCTTTCCTCAACAGAACAAGTTAGTAGTCTCCTCTATTTTTAGCTGATAGTTGTAGTAGAGCCAGTTCAAGTTCCCCAGAGGGTTCTGCCATTTCACACTTGGTGATTAAAAAGGCGTTGGCTACACGCATTAGAAGATCAGAAGGAACACGGTAATGACTGTGTCAAAGAATAGCCAAATGGAGATAGATCTGATCGGGAAGAAGGGTAGAAGATAAGCATGATCAGATTAGTCAGGAAGCGATAAGATAAGATCAAGCAAAAAGTATACACTAAGTCTGTTACGATGAAGAGTCTACCAGAGACCGTATTCGAGACGGCAAGGATCATCACACTACCCCCCGCTTAAAGATCATTGTTCAAATGATCAAAGGGGAGACAATAAATCAGAACAACAGTGATATTTTCAGGATGTTTCTGAAAAAGGAAAAGGAACTGCTTAGGATCAATTGTAAGAGCTTGTGGAGCTGAAGGGTGGTTGTGATAGAAGTCGGAAATAGCCTCCTTGGCATTAGTAAGGTTGAAGTGCGGCTCCCAAGTTCGTTCAGTTTCATCATAACCTTTCCAGTGTACCAGATATTCCAGTCAGTGCTGCCGATATCTGCTGTCCACAATGAAATCAACTTCCCACTCATTATCTCGATCTTCCGTAACCTTAACAGGACCAGGCCATTCAACCGGCTGACCTTCTAGGCATTCTTTATAAGGTTTAATACAAGAGATATTGACAACCGGATGAATCCTCATGGATCGGGGAAGCTTTAGTTCCACTGCATTGGTTCCCATCATTTTGGTAATGGTAAATGGTCCAAGCCATCTTTCAGAAAGCTTCTTTGAAGCACACGTGAGTTTAAGGTTCTCTGTGAATAGCCAAACTTGTTGGCCCACGTGATACCCAGGTGATTTACTGTGGGTTTGATCTGCATACTTTTTCTGATGTGTCTGAGCCACTTTCATATTCTGCCATACTTGATCAAACGTAGTGGCCATTTCATCAGCAAATCGTACTGCAGCAGGAGCTTTATCCGTTTTAAGCAGTTCTATCCCCATTCGAGGGTGATATGAGTGCATGACTTCAAAAGGGGTCTTCTTGGTAGAAGCCTGTTGTTTCAAATTAATGGAGAACTGGGCAATGGCAAGCCAATCTGCCCATTGATCTTGTTTTTCCAAACAAAAGATTCTCAAAAACTTCTGTACTTCTTTATTTACAATTTCCAATTGTTCATCTGTTTGAGGATGAAAGGCAGTACTAAGCTTGGTTTCAATAGATAAGGCTTTATTGATTTCTTTCATTACTTGCGCAGCAAATTGCGGTCCTCAATCTGAAACAATAGAGGATGGAAGACCATGATGCTTCCATACGTGGTTCAGGAACAATCATGCCGTATCCAGTGCGTTGCACTGCTTGGTGCATGGAATAAGTTCAACTTCTTTTGAAAATTGATCAACGACGGTGAGAATGGAATCAAAAGATCTGGATTCCAGCAGATCAGTGATAAAGTCTGCAGAAATGTGACTCCAGGGTCTTTCTGGAATAGGAAGGGGTTGTAATAATCTGCTAGGGGCTTTGTTAGTTCCTTTGAAATGTTGACATCGTTCACAATGGGTGACATATTCCCATACAAATGTGGATATTCCAGGCCACCAGTAAAATCTGGAAATCAATTCCAACGTTTTCTCATATCCAGGATGACCTGCTATAGGTGAATCATGTTATGATTCTTTACATTCACTGCCATATTTTCCTTCTTAGTTTCCTCGTTCCCCAGCATGCCCCGCCCTTCTTCTTTCATTGGGTTGAACGATACTTCATTCTGGTAATGTCGTCACGTTCCGCAGTTTTCCTTGCTTTATAATCTTCGTATGCTTTACCTTTGTTTCGGGACGCTTATCTCTCCGCAGTCGTCTCTCTCACGACGGCTTAGTATCTCCACTCTTCCATGACCTTCTATGCGCTTCTATTTGTTATCCTTATAAACTCCAATCGTGTATCGTAGTCCGCATTCTTGGTCTACGCAATTATACGTAGTCTTGAGTCCGCTGCAACACCTGCACCGTGTCCTTCGTCCCCAAGCACCGCAGAACTCTCTAGTCTCCAGTCTATCTCCAAGTATCCCTCGTCTCCCCAGTAGCAGACTCTGGCTACTCGCGTAACAAAAGACCAAGAATCTCCCTACGTCCCTCTTATCTAAGAGTTGGACGCACCCCACTAAGGTCACCATAGCCCACAGACCCTCTCGTTGACCTCCCAGGTCCTTCAGCGCACATTCTGACTCTGACTCGGAGCCCACACCCCCAGCATCCCCAGCCATTAGACCCAGGCGACTCCCTGGCGTACCTTCGACCACCCCCACCGGAACCCCATCGCACTTAGGCCCTAGCACCCCCTTAGCACCCTCGCGACCATTGACCCCACTGTTCCCCACTCGTACCCCGTCCCCTAGCACCCCCATGTCCACCCATAGCACCGAGCTTAAAGCTGCTCTCCCAGCTGACTTCTCTGGCGAACAAGATGACGCCACTCGATGGATTAAGGCCAGGAAGGCCTACTCCTTCCCTCCCTAGAACCCCCAGAGACCCAAACGCCATGGACATCGACACCGTTCGAATTTCCAAGTTAACCCCCCAGGAGCGAGCCAAATGCATTAGAGAAGGACGCTGCTTCCGCTGCCGACGAACAGGCCATAACGCCACACAGTGTCGCGCGTACCCCCGCCGCCCCC
>JBBPUB010000695.1:0-10465 GCA_038094415.1 Xerocomus alliaceus
TCTAATAGATTAGTGAAGATGGTGTTGATGAACTGCTAGAAAGCTGCCAGACCATTGGTGAGACTGAACAGTATGACTAGCCACTCATATGAGCCATATTGGGTTTGGAACAAAGTTTTCCATTCATTTCCCTTAGCAATGTGGACCAGGTGGTATGTGTGCTGAAGGTTGATTTTGGTGTAGATCTTAGCTTGACTTAGAGCATCTAGGAGGTCAGAGATGTGGAGAAGGGGATAGCAGTCTTTCTTCATGATCTTGTTAAGTCCTTGAAAGTCAATGTAGAGGTGGAGTGAACTGTCCTTCTTGTGAACAAAGAGGACCAGAGCAGTGTGGGTGGAAGAGGAGGAATGAATGAATCTGTTAGCTAGATGTTTGTTGAGAAACATTCAGAGTGACTTAAGCTTGGAGGTGAAGAGGGAGTACATGATGTCCAATGAAGGAGATGTGCCTTTTTCTAGGTTGATTTTGAGATCATGTTTGTGATGCAGAGCAAGTTTAGAAGCCTTGCTTTTGCTAAAGACATCCATGAAGTCATAGTAGTCCAAAGGGACTCCAAAGAAATCAATAGAATCTGGAGTTGTGGAAGATGCACAGAGTTGGATATCCTTAGGATGGAGTTGCAGGCTAAACTGTATGAAACCCTAAAGGCAACAGGCCAATGCAAAGGCAGATGCATTGATTAGCACAATGGGTGGAGCCTTGCAGTCATGAAAACATGGTGGATTGGAAGGTGTGGGATCAGCCAGAGGAGATAAGTTTAGAGGCTGTGGAATAGAGCTCAAAGTTGCTGGCAAAGTCTGTTTAGATGAGCAAAATGAGATACTGCTCAAAACCCACTCAATCAATGGATTGTAGCAGGTGAGTCAGTTGTGTTCTAGTATAAGAGAACAGGAACCATTCAGTGGAGTGACATAGAACTTTGTTGGAGTGATGTCACTGGTTTTAAAACAGATAGAGAGGTTAATAGCATGAGTAATGGTGGAGTTGGATGTTTCATTGAAAAGCTAGAGTTTGAGTAGAGGGATGGAGTATGAAAAAAGTCCATAATCATTAATGAATGAGGTATCTATGAAACAATTGGAAGATCTGAAGTCTACAAGTGCAGGGAAGGTTGAAATGTCATAGGAAAGAATTGAAATGAAAGGCATGGGGAAGTAGGGATCTGAGAGAGCAGATGCATTGAGTTGAACCTTCTTAGGTGCACAGGCAGAGTCAGTGCAACCTTGAGTCCATGCAGAGTCTATAAGATTGCTGACTATTTTTTATCTCTATGCTAGAGGCCTCTGGTTTGACTTCTGAAGTTGTGATTATAGCTGTGTGAGCCTTGGATGCCCAGAATAACAACTTTGGACACTCTTTGCCTTGTGACTGGCTTGACCACAGAACATGCATAGATTGTTATCAAAATGATGCTTATGCTTGACTGCTGTAAGCTTGCCATCCTTACCTAGCTTGGATGACAAGTTAGATTTGGGGATCATAGAGGTTCTGAAGTTGGAGTTACTGCTGGAGTTGGAGGCCTTAGAGTTCTTTGTGGAACTTCTAGGCTTGAAGTCCAAGGTGGGGGCAGATGAAGATGGGGCTGTGGATGTAGTGGCCTTGGAATTATCATTTCCAAAGTTAGATCCAAAAACCTTGTTGGCCCTAGAAATCTCTTCCCTACATTCCCAATAGCAATGCTTGATCTACTATGCTAAAGCATGAAGATCATGGAGGTCACCTGGTTTGCCAAGTTAAGACAACTTGTCCTTGATGTGATTGGGAAGTCTAATATAGAAACTGCAGTAAAGTGCTCCAGAACCCCATTTCTGGACTTGGCTTACCAGGTGGTTCCATTGGACTATATAGTTGGAAATGCATTGGAAATCCTTCATATAGAGTTGCTTAAACTAAGCCTCTGCATCACCAATGGAATTGTGTGGACCAAAGTTAGACTGAAGTTTATACAGGAATACTTCCTAGCTGGTCATCCAGAGTGAATGGAGCTTTAAAGATTCACTGCCAAGAAGGTCTGGCTTGAAATATTCAAGGGCAACTCCCTTGAGATAGGACTGCATGAAAGTGACTTTGGCACAATCATGGCAGAAAGACTTGGGATTGGCTTGGAAATTCAACTTGCACTAGACAATGAAGGGTTAGAGTTTTCAGGGATCCAGTCCATTAAATGGGTCTGGCTCCTAGACTTTGGTTTTAGGAGTGTCAGAGAACTTATGCCAGAGTGCCTGCCAAGTCATGTTTCAGATAGTATTGGCAAGTTGGTTAAATGGTTCAAAAGCCAAGGGTACATCATTGGGCTGCTGCTTATCATTGTCATTGAAGGGGTTATCCAGATTAGAAGGATCAGATGGTTTTCAGGGATTGAATGGTGGATCATCACTATTATCATCTCTGGGAACTGGAGGGGCTAGAGCATGAAAACCTTCTCCAAGGACAGGATTGTTCTGAAGTTCATGAATTCAGGGGAAGGCAAGACCTATCTCTGGTAGCAGAATGAGAGAAGAGTTGAAAGGACCAGAAGAAGTGGTGCAATGATGGGATGCAGTGGAAATGGATGGGAAGGTCATGGATTTAGTGCTAAGACTATAAAAGTCACTAGGAATGGTGCAAGAGGAGCCAAAGACTGACCCAAGTCATTGACAGAATGTCTGGATGTGTAACATAGTAAGTATGATGAGTACAAGTATGAGTTTGAATATACTGTTAAGTCCAAATCCTCTAAATAAGTCCAATAGTGTCCAGAACAGAGTTCCAATGGAAGGGCAAGAAAAGGATGGATAGAATAGAGGGAGCAAGGACGTTTGGTGCAGGACTTATGTGTTATGCCCTTGTACTTATTATCCTTAGAGTCAGAGGTTAGATGAGCACAGAGCTCAAGGTTGGAAGTGTAAGGAGAAGACTAATTTAATATTCAATCTAAAGTATGTACAAGTTGAAGTACTGTACTTATACTACAGAGTCTGGGTGGATTAGTAACAGAGTATGACAGGTTATGAAAGATGAAATAGATAAGTAATGATATATTAAAGTCAGAGACAAATGTCTGAGATAGGTCCAGGATAGGTCAGAGACAGATGTTAGACTGTTATACTAAGCAAGACACCTGCTCAAAGTGAAACAGCAGAACCTGAAAGGAACTTGAACCAGTCTACTACAACTATCAGCTAAAAAGAAATAGGAAGTACTAACTTGCTGTGTTGAGCAGAGAGTTGGCAATATTGAGGCTTAGAGATTGAATTCTGGAGGTAATCCAAGAGACTAGACTGAAGATCTACCCAGCATTGTCCTTGGGGTTTATATACTACTCTACTGTTTGTACATGTATTGCTAACCCTAATACCTAATTAGGATATATGCTGTGTGTCTATGACTAAGGTAAAAGTTCATGTTGTAGCTATTCAATAGCAAAGAGAGCACACCACAGCCTCTAGGGCTAAGGGGAGTGGAAATGAATAATATATTTGATACTATAGGTGGCAGATCAAATGGAAGAGAAGCTGCAGCAGCAGTAATTACATGGGCTGTGCCATAGCCATGTATAGCACAGAAATGAAAAGAATCATGTAGTGATTAAAAGGGCATTGGCTACATGCATTAGAAGATTAGAAAGCACAGTAATTACCATGTGAAAGAATAGCCAAAAGGGTTTAGATCTGATCAGAAAGAAGAGCAAAAGATAAGCATGATTAGATTAGTCTGAAGTGATAAGATAAGATCAAGGAAAAAGTATATGCCAAAACTATTGCAATGAAGAGTCTATTAGAGATCGTATATGAGATGTCAAGGATCATCACATGAAGAAACTAAGAATGAGACTAACTAAAAGAAGATTATATGAATTGAAAATATGAAAGATGAGATAAGGGATATCTAGGAGATTATATCAGAGATTATATTAGAGATTATACCAGAGAGTACCAGAGGACTGGAGTTGGAGCAGTATGTGATATATCTAGACAGAGGAAGCCATTGAAGTTGACAGACCAGTAGAGATTAGAGTTAGAGTCAAAGAGATGAATGGCAGTAATGGGATTGGAGGGGAGAGCAGAAAGGATATTACTGTGGAGTAACTCAATGTTGAAAAGGATACTGGCCCAGAGAACCAGAGCTGCAAGGTAGGTGGCCTGTAGGAACACAGTGAGCTATTTCTGCATGAAGATTGGGTGGAAATTGTGGGGGTTAATGTGAGCATAGTTCTTATCCCCCTCTTTGGGGTAGACATCCCAGTGTCTAGTGAGGGCATTGGGCTTTGCTCTAAGGCATCCAGAGTGGAAACAAACAATCATGTTAAATTGGGAAAGGAACTCCAACTACCAGACTTGCTAGCAAGTCAAGAGTTGAGTTGTGATAAAGTACTTCAGGTTTTTATGATTAGTGACAACATCAATCAGAGTACCAGACCCTTTGAGGTAGTGTCACCAAGTCTGAAATGCTTCATGAATGGCAAGTAGCTTCTTGTTGTGAATGTCATAATTCAACTCCAGAGAGTGGAGTGTTTAAGAGTAATAGACAACTGGCCAGATTTCCTCATCCATACAACAGATAGAGAGAATACTAGCAATTGCATAATCAGAAGCATTGGTTTTCACTATAATCAGAGTGTCTGAAATCCAGTGGATGAGAATCAGAGCAGAGGTGAAGGCATCCTTGAGTGCCTGAAAGATGGAGTAACAGTTGTTGGAGAAGTGCCATGGAATACCTTTTCATATGAGTCTGGTTAAAGGAATGATGATATTGGAGTAATTATGAATGAAATGCCTATAGAAGTTTGCAAATTCTAAGAAGAACTGAATGTTCTTGACTTTCCAAGGCTCAGGCCAATCCTGAATAGCCTTAACTTTCTTCAGAGACATGGTAAGTCCAGAAGAAGAGAGCTGGTACCTGAGATACTTAGTGGAGTTAGTGTGGAATTCACATTTTTCTGGTTTGGTGTAAAGTCTGTGTTTGCAGAGTTGATAGAGTACCTCCTGGATATGCTCCTTGTAGAAGGTCTTGTCCATAGAGTAGATAAGAATGTCATCAAGGTATACTATTATGTAAACATCTAACAAGTCAGTAAAAATAGTGTTGATAAACTGCTAGAAAGCTGCTGGAGCATTAGTAAGTTCAAATGGTATAACTAGCCACTTGTATGAGCTGTAGTGAGTCCAAAAAGAAGTCTTCCACTCATCATCCTTAGCAATGCAAACCAGATGGTACACATGCTGGAGGTTGAGCTTGGTGTAGATCTTCACTTGGCTTGGAGTGTTCAGGAGGTTGAAGATGTAAGAAAAGAGGTAGCAGTCTTTCTTTATGATCTTGTTGAGTCTTTAGAAGTTGACACAGAGACAAAGTGAGCCATCCTTTTTGCAGATGAAGAGGACTGGAGTGGCATGAGTAGAGGATAAGAGGTGAATGAACCTGTTGGCTAGGTGTTCATTAAGAAACATCTGGAGTGCCTCAAGCTCAAAGGCAGAGAGAGAGTAGGTGGTGCCCAATAGAGAGGATGCACCTTCTTTCAGATCAATCTTAAGATCATATTTGTAATATAAAGCAAGGGTAGAGGCCTTACTCTTGCTAAACACATCCATGAAATCATGATAGTCTAAAGGGACTTTGGAAAGATTGACTGAATCCAGAGTGGTAAAAGATGCTTAGAGTTTAGTATCCTTAGGGTAGAGTTATAGACTAAATTGTACAGAGCCCTAGAGATGATAGGTCAATGCAAATGCAGGTGCATTAATCAGTGTGATGGGCAGAGCCTTGTGGTTATGGAAATGCAGTATATCAAAGAGTGTAGAGTTAGCTGAAGGATGTGGGTTTAAAGGCTGCAGGGTTGAGCTCAGGATTGCTGGCATGGTCTATCCAGGTGTGTGAAACAAAATACTACTCAAGATCCAATTAATCAATGGATTGTAGCAGGCAAGCCAGTTATATCCTAGTATAAGAGAACAGGATCCATTCAATAGAGTAACATAGAACATCATTGAAGTGATATCACTGGTTTTGAAATGGATAAAGAGGTTGAGAGATTGAGTAATGGAGAAGTTAGAAGTTCTATTAAATAGCTGGAGTTCAAGTGGAGGGACAGAGTAAGGGGAAAGTTCATGATTATTAACAAAGGTAGTGTCTATAAAACAGTTGGAAGAGCCAGAAACTATAAGCACAGAAAAAGATGGAATGTCATATAAAAGTATGGAAATGGATGACATAAGGGAATGGAGGTCTGAGAGAGCAGACACATTGAGTTGAATCTCTTTTGGTGCACAAACAGAGGTATAAAAAGGGAGTTGTGAGTACAAGAGTGAATTTGAATATACTGTCAAGTCTGGTTCCTTTGGACAAGTCTAATGAGGTCTAAAATGGAGTAATAGAGGGAGGGTAAAAAGGTAAAGGGTGAAATGAAGTAGGTGAGGACTTTCAGCACAGGATTTATATGTCACACCCTAGTACTCACTATTCTTAAAGTTAGGGGTTAGATGAGCACTAGACTTGAAGTTGGAGTTGTCTAGAGGAGACTAAGTTGATATTCAAACTGGAGAATATATAGATCAGAAGTACAGTATTTATACTATGGAGTTACACCAGATTAGTAATAGAATAGAGGAGATTTGTAAGGTATGAATAAAAATAAGTAATTGGATGAGTAAGATGGAGTTGGGAAAACAAATACCAGAGGAGTCTAGGAGTAGAACTAACTAGAAGAATCTACAAATTGAATGTTTGAGAAACAAGGTGAAAGAGTATTATGGAGATTGCATCAGAGATGTAGCAGAGATATCACCAGAGTACCAGAGTTGAACTGATATATAACATGTGGTCATAAGAGTGATGTGGGGGTAACATATTGAACATGGCTTTAAAGAAGATGTCTTTATATTCTGTGCACCATTTAGGGAGGATAGTCTTTGTTGAAAGATTTTCCTGGACAAGTTGGGCAGAGATCATAAGTTTGTTTAGACTCTTTTTAAAATGATTCTGTAGGAGCAAAAGGGATTTTGTCTGCCAGTCCACCTGGGGGTTCCACTTTTGCAGCCAAGGCATTCCCAGGATCACCTGCTTTTTGCCAAGTCCAAGAACTAGGAGATTGACTTTATCCATAAAATCTTCATAGATTAATTCTGCCCAGAGCTTTATTTTAATAGTGCCATGGTGGTTTTTAGTTCCATCTACATTCCACACTAGTATGGGTTTCTTAAGAGTATGGGCTTTTTTTCATAGGCAGGGAACAAGGGAGGAGTTAATGAAATTGCCAGTGGCCCCACTGTTAATGAGTGTGATGGTTTTAATGGTTTCAGACTGGATCTGTAATCAAATAGAAATTCTAATTGTCATATAGCTAGGCAGTTCTACTAATATATATATGGAAGGAAGACATTAACACACTTTCTCCTTCTAAAAAGATAAGGCAGCTGGATTTTCTTTCTTCATGTCTTTATAACACATTTGAAAAACTTAAAGAATTTCATTCTCATTCTTTTCCTAGATCTGTAGATGCTGGACAAAGGTTTGTAATATAGAAAGAGTAGAAACAGGAGCTGAGGTGGGAGTGTTAGAAAGGCTAGGAGTACAAGGCTGGGAGATGGGCATAGTGGTAGAGGCAATGGTTTGAAATGGAGGGTTTCTTGGATAGGTGTGATATTGGATTGCATTGTGGCCAGTTCTTTTGGCATCTAAAACACTATCCTTTTCTGATATATTTGGCTCATTCTTGGGAATCAACTTGGTGAGGCTGATAGTGTCCATGTCTATGGCATTGGGGTCTTTAGGGGGTCTAGAAAGGGAAGAGGTGGTTTTTCCCTTCTTCAAAGTGTTGATGCATGCTTGTTGGATATGGAAGATCTTGGCTCTCTCTAGCCATTCTTTGATAAGGGTAGGGACCTTGTCTATGGATAGAATCATAATGGCAAGTCTCTGGTCAAGGCCAAGGAAGAAAGTGTTGATAAGCATAGTGTGGTTGGTGATTTCTGCTCTTGTAGCAAGATTTTGAAATTCCATAATATATTTCTGGAATCCATCATCAATCACCCTATTGGGCCTATGAAAGGACTTCTGTACTAGTTTAGACAGAGTGAGGTAAGCAATGGCTTTGGTATTAAAGGAAAAGAAGGTTCCTTTGAAGTTCTTAATGAACTTGTCAAACATCTTTTCAGAGGCAGAGGTGGTGGCATCAGCTAACTTATTATACCATAACTCTAAGAAAGGGATTCCTCAATCCTTACTTAGCTCGTTGGGCATGGTCATGATCTTAGTATTATTGTTGGCATAGAGTATGGGGTTAATGGTGAAGTAGGCCTTCATGGCCTTGATTCAGTGGGTGGCATTGTCTAGATCACCTGAGAAGTCAGCAGAAAGGGCCACTTTGAGTTTGGTGGTGTGAGTGAACATGGAGGTGCTAGGTAATGGGGTGCAAGTAAAAACTAGTGTGTTCAATGGTGCTAAGGAGGTCCTAGATCTGGAGTGCACAGGAGTTTCTGTGGAAGCTATGGGTGAGGATTCTAGAGGATGTCTAGATCTAGGAGCAGTAAATGCTGGGGTGTGGATTCTGAGTTAGAGTCTAAGTAATAACCAAATGGCCCACAGGCATAATGGTGGGATCTCTGAAATATGTTGGTTTAGTGGAGGTGCATTTAACTTTTAGAAAAAAGGAACATAAAGAGATCCTTGATCTTTTGTTATGCACAAGTAGCCTGAGTTGCTACTAAGAAACAAGGGCACAAGGTGGAACTTGGTCTGGTGTTGGACTTGAAGGTACTAGGGACTAGAGAACATAGTGTAGGAACTACAATGGACTCAAAACTATATGTAATTGCATAGATCAAAAATGAGAACTATAGTACAGAATGTGATGGTATATAAACTATGATAGAAGATCATAGAATGCAATGGAAAGGTGGATGACTAAGCCATTATTAGAGAGATGGCTGTGGAGTGGTAAGCATCCCAAGGCTATGGTAACAAATGAAAGTAAGTGTTACAAAGAAATAAATGCTGCAGAACAAGATGACACCACCAAGAGGAAGTAGCAGTCATTGTAATGTATGAAAAAAGGAGAAACATACTAAGGGATGGAGATAAAGAATAGAAAAGTATGATGGAAGATATAGAAAATTATAATATTATGGAGTTCATGATGATCAGATACTGGCAGTGAAGAGGAGATCATCAATATAGACAACAAGGAAACAGACCTGTCTGTTCTTTTGAATGACATATAGGTATGTCTTTACATTTAGGTGAGTGAATCTGAGTTCTTCTAACTTCTTGTTTAAGGTCTTGTTCTATATCTACCCTATCTGTTTGAGTCTGCACAGTGATCTCTGGAGTCTCTAGCAGTATCCAGGTTGTATTGGAATACCTTCTGGAGGTAGGAGATATAACTCCTCTTTCAATTCTTTGTTCAAATATGTAGTTAAGATGTCCATTTGGTCAAGCTCTAGATTATGCTTTATAGCTAAGGCCACAATGGTTCAGACAGAGTCTAAGTTGGCTACTGGAGCAAAAACCTCTTGGTAGTCCACTCCTTCCTTTTAAGTGAAGCCTTGTGCAATGATCTGGACTTTGTATTTGTTAATGTTTTTGTTCTTATCTTGTTTAATGTAGAATATGAGTTTGGAGGTAATCAGAGTTGTTTCCTTAGGTAATGGAATGGTTTCATACACATGGTTTGCATTTAAGCTTAGGAGTTTCTCCTCCACTGTGAACTTTTATAAGTTGGTGTCTGATCTGTTGTATACTTCCTTGATGGTATTTGGAAGATCTTTTCCAGCAGATCCATGGATGACTCTAGCAAAGATCTGCTCCTGTAGGTCATCATTTGTGCTGAGAAATACACTAGATATGTTGGGAACTTTTGCAGAGCTCTTGTCATTTGACTTTAGGGGCAATAGAATATTCTCTATTTCTGCCTTCTTGACAAAGTCTTTCTGTTTTCCCTACAACCATTGTGCTTTCTTGTCTAGCATTCATTGATAGTTGTAGTTCTTGTCCACTGATTTATATATACAACCACTCCTTCATTTACCTGCTACTATTTGTGCCAGAGGATGCATTAGAGTTGTAGGTCTCATTGGAATCAGCTTAGTGGTTTGCATTTCCTTTGATGACAGGTGGAGGTGAAGTTGGCTTAGTTTTTCTATTATGTCCATCACTTCATTCAGTGGGGTAGAAACTGCTCCTACTAAATCTGGGAAAGTTAAGGAAATATCTTCTTTTTTTTCCTTATTTGGAGTTGTTTTGGAGTATTGGAGATTTTTAATAATGAGTCCCTCCCACTACTCCTTGGATGCACAAGTTCAAGGAGTAGCTTTAGAGTTGGAAATGGTTCTGAATTCATTAAAGGTAATATGCCAACTGGAGATGATGGTCCATTATTCCAGATCAAGGAGTTTGTAGGTCTGTTGTCCATATGTATAGCCTAGCATAATGCATTTTCATCAATGTGATTGAAACTTTCTGTCATGCTGTTTCTTTGGAATGAGTGCATATG
>JBBPUB010000696.1:0-10454 GCA_038094415.1 Xerocomus alliaceus
CATTCCCATCCAGAAAACTAGCTCCCAAGCGAGTGGGACCATTCGAAATTGTCCAAGTCCTCTCCCCTCTGGTTTATCGCCTCAAACTTCCCAAAACGTGGAGAGTTCACAATACGTTCCATGCCTCTCTCTTATCCCCATTCAGACAAACCTCTACACATGGCACGCCGTTCCTAGAACCTCCACCGGAGGTTGTTGATGACGAAGAAGAATACGAAGTCGAAGCCATCCTAAACCATAAAGGAACCCCTGGTCGCTATCGCTACTTCATCAAATGGAAAGGCTATGCCCCTTCGGAGAACACCTGGGAACCTGAAAGTAATCTCCGTCACACCGCCTCCATTCTGACAGAATATAAACGCCACCATCTACTGCGGTAACGAGGGATTCTCATGGAATGCATTGACATCCAGCTGATCGTATCCATTCTCCTTCTCTGCCTTATCCTCATTACCACGGTGGTAGTCACTATATATTGGGCAGCCACATTCCCTCATCGTCATTAAATGCCCATTGATCCCCCCATCTTATTCGCTTTAGAAAATGCTTTCACCTTCTTCGTCCTTCTCCTCGTCAATGTCTGGGTATGCACGACTCAGATCCTCGCGAGTGCGGCCTACATTCTTGCCCACCTCCGCCACCTTCATCCTCTACAGTGCCATCCTTGCGGACCCCCAGCTCCTCCATGCCGTAGAGGTCCTCCCCCTGTACCAAGAAGATGAAATCACCCAGGAGCTAGTTAGACTGTTTCACGAAGCGGCTCGTGTTCAATATTATCATCATCGTTGCATTCCTTCTGATATCCCCCCGATGACGGGAATTCCTTTACGACTAGCTATAAACAAAATCCCAGAAAGAATTCTCTCCATACTTCGTTTATTCGGTTTCGACACGTATGTTTCTATGCTTCCACCTGAATTAATTTTCCCTACTTTCAGGCGTATCTACCTTTCCCTTTCGTTGCAGGAACGTGACCATTATTTGGAATCTATTTCCGCTATATCCAATACGCCTCTTGTTTCTTCTACTTCTCCATCACCCCCTACCACTGCCCCAGCCTCTCCGGCCCCACTCCACGTCCCTTTGGAGGAACGAATCTCTTTGCCTCCACCTCCGTCGTCCCCCACCTCTACCCCCACCTCGTCGATCTTCTTAGACTCTGAAGGACCGACAGGGATCACCACCTTTGAACTGGACCAAGGAGTTATTGTCGCAAATTGGGAGTTCCTACTCACCCTCCCCAATGGCCAACGGGTATTGTCTTCCCCTCATCGAGTACTCCAGCCTGCCACCCGACCTCTTCCTGCCTCCTCCACCACTACGTGCTTTCTATGTGGAGGTAGGGGTCATTATCGAGCAAACTGTCCCCAGTACCGATGCCCTACCTGTAACCAACTTGCTCCCGGTCATAACGTTCATGATTGCCTTCGCACCCAATGCTCCTTTTGTCTACGATGGGGGCATGGCCCTCGCTTCTGTCCTCAGAGAGTCTGCGCCACTTGTGATGCTCCTGGACACGTCCGAGACGATTGTCCATTTGAACATTATACCGTACCTCAGGCATCCAGCATCTTTGGGGGCCCCACTTGGGGCTAGGATATTGGAAGTGGGACTTCCAGTGTACGAAGAGGGTATTGTTACAATTCTTTACATTCACCGCTACATCTTTCTTCTTAGTTTCCTCGTTCCCCAGCACGCTCCACCCTTCTTCTTTCACTGGGTTGAACGATACTTCATTCTGGTAATGTCGTCACGTTCCGCAGCTTTCCTTGCTCTGTAATCTTCATACGCTTTACCATTGTTTCGGGACGCTTATCTCTCCGCAGTCGTCTCTCTCATGACGGCTTAGTATCCCCACTATTCCATAACCTTCTATGCGCTTCTATTTGTTATCCTTATAAACTCCCATCGAGTATCGTAGTCTACATTCTTGGTCTACACAATCATACATAGTCTTGAGTCTGCTGCAACACTTGCACTGTGTCCTTCGTCCCCAAGCACCTCAGAACTCCCAAGTCCTTGTCCACCTCCAAGCACCCCTCGTCTCCCCGGTAGCAGACATCTGGCTACTTGCGTAACAAATAGAGAGCACAGCTTCCATGGTGTAATTCAAAGCATCAGCTTCTAAATGGAATTTACAATCTATATTAGAATAAGCCAAAACTAGGGCAGTTACAAAAGCAGTTTTCAGCATATCAAATACTTCTTGCTGAGCTAAGCTCCATTCAAATGGAACTTCCTTCTTTAACAAGTCATTAAGTGGTCTAGCCACTTTAGAGAAATCAGAAATGAATCAACAATAGAAGTTAGCCAATCCCAGAAAGCTTCTTACTCCTTTCAGAGTTGTGGGAATGGGCCATTGAGTCACAGCCTCTATCTTCTTTGGATTCATAGAAATGCTGTTCTTTCCCACAATTATGCCAAGAAAATCCACTTTTGTGACATGAAAGCAACATTTGGGGGCTTTTACAAAGAGGTCATTCTCCATTAGTCATCAGAGTACTTCTTTCATAATTTGATCATGCTTAGCCTGATCTTCTGTTTTTGTGAAAATAAGCAAATCATCAATATATACTACTACCACATCATTCATATCTATAAAGATTTCATTCATCATTGCTTGGAATGTTGCTGGGAAATTGCATAATCTGAAATACATCACAAGAGGTTTGTAAACTCCTCTAAAGCAAACAAAGGCAGCTTTCCATTCATCCACTTCTTTGATGTAGACATTGTTGTATTCCCATTGTAAGTCCATTTTGGTAAATAATTTAGCATCTTTGAGTTTATCAACTAATTGTGATATAAGGGGTAAAGGATAATTATTTTTAATGGTATGTTTATTGAGGTATTGGTAATCTTGTACCATCTGCTTCCCACCATCTTTTTTGAATATAAAGAATACAGGAGATGTTTGTGGAGATTTTGATGGGCAAATATATTCTTTTTGCAACTGTTCATCTAGAAACACAGTTACTTCTTCCTGTTCATCTATAAAAAGTGGGATTATTCTTTCCTTGTGGGGTTTGAAGTCTTCTTGCAATTCTATTACATGATCCCATGGTTTTCATAAGGGCATTCTTTCAGAGTCCCTTTTGGAAAACACCATGAGATAATCATGATACTCTTTTGGGACTAATTGTTTAGGGGAAGTCTTCTTTGGTTGAACTCATTCTAGTATTTTGTTCTATTTCAGTTTTCTTTCCTGCTGATAGATCCAGTGATATACTTGATACAACTGGTCATGCTGTTCTTTGTGTAGCATTTGTAAAAACTTACTTGGGATGAAATCACCTTGTTGGAGATTTTGACAATGTTGGGGACATCTTGTTAATCAAACCTTTCCAGTAGTTCAATCTATTTCTGGGTTGTGGTGCTGTAACCACTCATACCCTAGAAATTATTTGAACTTTCCCAGATCAGTGACCTCAGCTATCAATTTCTCATAATGACCTTCATATTTCATAACAAGTTGACAGTTATGCGTTATTTTTCTAGTAGCATTTAAAGTTCCATCTGTGTTATACACTGGAATCAGATGTCTTAATGGGGTTAAAGGAAGTTAAAGATGCTGGGCAAATTGTTGATCAATAAAGACTACATTTGCACCAGAGTCAAGAAAGGCAGATGTTTTTGTGAATGGAATATTGATTTTCAGGATTATCTTGATTGGAAGTACTATATCCTTCTTTGGGTTAATGGTTCTCAAGAAATGGAAGTCCTTTGGATCAGGTTCTTTCATTTTGAATAATAACTCATCGAGATCTGTCTTGGACAAATCTGGGTACATGGTTCTTATGTCATGTTATTTTTGTGTGGGGTTGGGAGTTGGCATATCCATGCTTCTTATCTCCACCACTTCTGGGAATACATTCCTTTGTTTGGTTATATGTGAATCAAGCACCGATGTTTCATCCTAGCTGAGCTCATTATCTAAATGAGACCCATATGATGGCAAAGATGAATCTTCTTCTATTTCCAAAATAGCATATTGATTATGGCTTCCCACCTTCCCAGACTTAATGGATTGCCCTAGTCTTTTCCCATTTTGGAGGTAATTGTTTTGTAATCTTGGAATCAGGCACAAGCTTCATTGAAATCCATTTCTGCAATGGACTTACTCTAATTTTGTCCTTTACCCTTGTCCTTAGATGGACTCTCAGGTGTGAGAGATTGCTCCTGGCTCATTTCTCAAATATTTCATAAGAAGCAACCTATGGCACAACATTTGGCATATTTTTCTCTGAGGAATTTACATTTTTCACATGCCTTTTTAGGTTTTGGACATTTTGCAGCTATATGAGGTCTGTTACAGTTAAAACATTTAAGGGGTCTTCAATTTCCTTGCCCCTTTTGAACTGCATCTATATCCATTGCATTTGAATCTTTATAAGGGTGTGAGATTCTATTAGCAGTTTCTCTTTTGATGAAACCAAGGTGTTCTTGGTGTTCATCATATTCCTTGACCTTGGCCATGAAAGTGATGCAATTTGTATAGCAACCATCTCTCAAAAAGAGGTACTTCATCATATCTTGATTCATGTTTCTTTCCATGATTTGCAAGATTTGATCTCTGTCATAGTCAGCTTGTGACAAGTAGTTTTCTAGTTTCACAAAATACTGGGCTACCATCATTTTATTTGTTTGTTTAAGGTTTTCAAGCTGTCGTCTGGCCCATTCTCTTTCATTGGTTAGGTGAAAATGAAGTTCTATAAGCTTCTTGAACTCCAGTCAATCTGTCTTATTCTCTTTTAGGATTTTATTCAGATGGGCCCATGTAAAAGCTTCCACATTCCCTTTCATCATGTATAAGAGGATGGCTTTTACTCATACTTCTCCACAGAGTACTCCTATGTTTTCTTGTCACCATACTTGAGCTTTCATCCACCATTCCTCGAACTTCTTTCCTCTAGTTCCATCATACTCTCTAGAATCTGCTACTATCTTCGTAATGTGAGGATTGGACCCTCCTGGAGTCTTAAGTTGTTTTTTCATTTCATCAATTTCTTCTTTGAGTTTTTCATTTTCTTGTAAGATCTGTTCCATAGCAGTGCCCTAAATGTGTAAATAGTTCTTTAAATAAATTCCCAATTGGACCAATTCTTGCTTTGATGACCCTGACAATGTGTCCAGTGCATTAGTAAGATTCTCTGATAGAGACATGGTTTAATCAAACCCAATTATGGTATTGTTGTCTTCTTCATTTTCTCTTGGCAAATGCCAGTCATTATCATTATACCAACCTCTACAGTATCTCCAATTATCTCTAAAGGCTTTTGTCAGGCTTACTATGCCAAAGCTTATCTCAAAGGGGTTTTCTTCTGTTTTGTACATGTGTACTACTATGAGCATGGGGGTGTTGCAGTCTATGACCAGCTTGATTATCCAGCAGAGTACTGCAAGGGTTACTAGAAAAAGTCCTACTATTGTGGTGAGAATGATTTCAAATATCATTTAGTTGTTGCAGCATTGAAGTCCTTCACCAAAGGTCCAACTGTCTGCAGTGGCATTGGTAGCAGGGACTACTCTGATAAATGTGGAATAGGGGATTCTAAGAATTCTTGACCAACTTCCTATGAAGAGGATCAGGACTTGTGAATCTATGGGATACTTGGCAATTTACTTGAGGAAGTAAAGCGTGATGATGTAAAAGATCAGGCAGAAGAGAAGGCAGATCACAAATGATTGCATTTAATATTTATATGATCAAGCTGAAATGTCCCTTAACCTTATTCTACTTCCTCTTTCTATTCCCCTCTTTATCTCCTGCTAATATTGCCTCTGCTATCTTTTCCTTGGTAGGGCAGGGGCTTCTTTAAACTCATAATGGGATCACCCTAAGAGTGATCTGCAGTGTAGGAGGTTGAAGGTGTTGCTATAGAAACCAGCCTGTACTGTTGAAGCTATAGTAAAAAATCCCCTCTTTTCTTCTAAGGGCAGCCAATGCAGTGGTAACTGGTCTCTGTCTATGATGGAGGGTCCTGGACTGCAGTTGTTCAGATCTGGGGTAGGGGTAGATGGAAGAAGGAGGTTTGGGCTGTCTGAATTGGGCTCTAACTTTATAAGATCAAATATGATGAGGGAAATGACTATATCCTCTTCCTTCATTTCTGTGATCAGCAATGTGCTGTCTTTACAGCCAATCTCTAATTTTAATTCTTCTTTGATTGTATCTCTCACAATTGAGTTTTAATAGAGGTAGCTGGGTAAAAAACCTTCTAACTCTCTCAAGAAGGCTGTTGCTGGTGATATAGAGGCATTTCCACTGTCTGGGACCTGTGTGGCCTGTTCTTGCCCTTCTCTCAGCACTCCCCATTGGGGTCTGACAATAAGGAGACAAAGGGTGTGGTAGAACTGAATAAGCACTAAGGTTTGTTAGTACCCTGGTGTCTATAGAAGAGGTCACTAGAGGAGAGTCTAGTCTAATGAAACAACAGAAACTTGAAGGAAAACTGGACCAGTTCTACTACAACTATCTTTAGTAAAAGATTATGAGAAAGTACTAACTTATTCTGTTGAGGAAAGAGTCTGAGGTAAGAGGCTTAGTAGTTAAGTTCTAGAAAAGACCAAGAGACTAGACTGGGAATCTACCCAGTGTCATCCTTGGGGCTTATATACTACTTTACTGTTTGTACATGTATTGCTAACCTTAATACCTGATTAGAGTATATGCTGTGTGTCATTGACTAAGGTAAGAGTCCATGTTGTAGCTATCCAATAGCAATAAAGGCATACCACAGCCTCTAGGGCTGAGGGGAGCAGAAATGACTTAACATGTTTAATACTGTGGGTGGCAGATCAAATGAAAGAGAAGCTGCAGCAGTGGTAATTAAGTGGGCTGTGCCATAGCCATGTATAGCACAAAAATGAAAAGAATCACTTGGTGATTAAAAAGGCATTGGTTACATGTGTTAGAAGATTAGAAGACACAGTAATTACTGTGTAAAAGAATAGCCAAAAGAGTTTAGATCTGATCAAAAAGAAGAGCAGAAGATAAGCATGATTAGATAAGATCAAAGAAAAAGTATAGGCTTAGTTCATTATGATGAAGAGTCTACTCAAGACCATATTTGAGATGGCAAGGATCGTCACACTTTATAGAATAAGGAGGTTCAAGGGACAATGAAGTTTGGGAGAGGTTCCTTAATGGTTTGGAAATGTATGGGCTGGAATGGTGTGGGAATTCTAGCAAAGGTGGAGGGTAAGATGAATGCTAAGCAATATATCTCTATTTTGGAGGACAATCTGCTTCCTAGCATGGAGAGTTCTGGGATTCCTAAAGAGAGCATTATCTTTCAGCAAGATAGTGATTCCAAGCACTCCTTCAAAAGGACTCAGAATTGGCTTAACTTTCATGGGATTAAGCTTCTGAACTGGTCAGCTCAGTCTCCAGTGTTGAAAAGTCAGTTGTTGGAACTGTGGCAATGAGTGAATCAGGCAGAATGAGGCAATAATGCAGTTATTCATGATAGTAGACAGAGAAAGAACTATGGTATGACAAATGATCTAAATAATGTATTATGTAAGTGGTGAACAAGGACTATGAGCAATCACTCCAACACACCCCCTGAGTCATGAGAAAGTCCAAGTGAACAAATAAAATGAATTATAAAAATGTATGCACCTCCAGAAAGTGAGAATCCAAAAAGTGAATAAAAATACACCCCCAAAAGTAAAAGTCTAAGAATTACCATGCAAAATCAAGTTCCTTGTGAATGAAATTCATACTCTTCTCCTGTGTTGGACAGTCCTTAGTGTAATGGCCTTTCTTGCCACATTTGAAGCAGATAATATTTGAAATGGCAGAATCCGTAGGGAACTTGAACTGGCTCTACTACAACTATCAGCTAAAAAGAAATAGAAGGTACTAACTTGTTCTGTTGAGAAAAGAGTTGATGGTGGAGAGACTTAGTAGTCAAGTTCTGGTGGTAATCCAAGGGACTAAACTGGAGATCCACCCAGCATTGTCCTTGGGGTTTATATACTATTATACTATTTGTACATGTTTGTCTAACCCTAATACCTGATTAGGTAGAATGCTATGCCTACACAGTAGGGCTATGACTAAGGTAAGAGTTCATGCTGTAGCTATCCAATAGTGATAAAGGTGTACCACAGCCTCTAGGGCTGAGAGCAACAGAAATGAATAACACATTTGATACTGTGGGTGGCAGATCAAATGGAAGAGAAGCCACAGCAGTGGTAATGAACTGGGCTATGCCATAGCCATGCACAGCACAGAAATAAAAAGAATCACTCAGTGATTAAAAGGATATTGGCTATATGCATTAGAAGTCTAGAAGGACATGATGATTACCATGGTAAAGAATAGCCAAATGGAGATAGATCTGATTGGGAAGAAGAGCAGAAGATAAGCATGATCAGATTAGTCATGAAATGATAAGATAAGATCAAGAAAAAGTATACACTAAGTCTGTTACAATGAAGAGTCTACCAGAGACTGTATATGAGACAGCAAGGATTGTCACACTACCCCCTGCTTAAAGATCATTGTCCAAATGATCAAAGGGGAGATGATGAGTTGAAACTTCAGTGATATTTTCAGGATGCTTCCAAAAAAGGAAAAGAAACTGTTCAGGATCAATGGTAAGGGCCTGTGTGAAATGGCAGGACCCAAAGGGAACTTGAACCAGCTCTACTACAACTATCAGCTATTAAAAGAATATGAATACTAACTCATTCTATTGAGGAAAGAGTTTTGAGGTGGCAAGTGGGGCTTAGTAGTCGAGTTCTGGAGAAATCCAAGAGACTAGACTGGAGATCCATTCAGCATTGTCCTTGGGGTTTATATACTACTATACTATTTGTACATATTTGTCTAACTGAAACGGCTGAACCCTCTTGGAAACAAAGACTGGCTCTACTACAACTATCAGCTAAAAGAAAAAGAGAAGGTACTAACTCACTATGATTAGTAGAGAGTTGATGAGGATGCTTGAGGCTTAGTAGCTGAGTTCAGGTGAAGACCAAGAGACTAGACTGGGAATCTACCCAGCATCGTCCTTGGGGTTTATATACTACTATACTATTTGTACATGTTTGTCTAACCCTAATACCTGATTAGGTAGAATGCTATGCCTACACAGTAGGGTGGCAACTAAGGTAAGAGTCCATGTTGTAGCTATCCAATAGCGATAAAGGCGTACCACAGCCTCTAGGGTGGAGGGGAGTGGAAATGAATAACACGTTTGATACTGCAGGTGGCAGATCAAATGGAAGAGAAGCCACAGCAGCGGTAATGAACTGGGCTGTGCCATAGCCATGCACAGCACAGAAATGAAAAGAATCATGTGGTGATTAAAAGGGCATTGGCTACACACAGTAGAAGATTAGAATAGATACAGTAATGACCGTGGCAAAGAATAGCCAAATGGAGATAGATCTGATTGGGAAGAAGAGAAGAAGATAAGCATGATCAGATTAGTCATGAAATGATAAGATAAGATCAAGCAAAAAGTATATGCTAAGTCCATTGCAATGAAGAGTCTACCAGAGACTGTATACAAGATGGCAAGGATCATCACACTACCCCCCACTTAAAGATCATTGTCCAAATGATCAAAGGGGAGACGATGAGTCAGAACTGTGGTGATGTTTGCAGGACATTTCTGAAAAAGGAAGAGAAACTGATCAGGATCAATAGTAAGGGCTCGTGGAGCTAAGGGGTGATTGTGATAGAATTCGGAAATAGCCTCCTTGGCATTTGTAAGGTTGGAGCATGGCTCCCATGTGCGATCAGTTTCATCATATCCCCTCCAGTGTACCAGATATTCCAATTTGTGCTGCCGATATCTGCTGTCCACAATGAAATCAACTTCCCATTCATTATCTCTATTCTTGATAACCTTGACAGGACCAGGCTGTTCAACTGGCTGATCTTCTAGGCATTCCTTATAAGGTTTAATTTGAGAGATATTAATGACCGGATGGATCCTCATGGATAAGGGAAGCTTTAGTTCCATTGCATTGGTTCCCATCATCTTGGTAATGGTGAATGAACTGAGCCATCGTTCAGAAAGCTTTTTTGAAGCACATGTAAGTTTAAGATTTTCTATGGATAGCCAAACTTGTTGGCCCATGCTATACCCAGGGGAATTACTGCGAGATTGATCTGCATATTTCTTTTGATGTGCCTGAGCCGCTTTCATGTTCTGCCATACTTGCTCAAATGTAGTGGTCATTTCATCAGCAAATCTTACTGCAGCTGGTGCTTTATCTGTCTTTGGTGGTTCTATTCCCATTCTTGGGTTGTAAGGGGGTCTTCTTTGAAGGGGGTCTTCTTTGTAGAAGCATGTTGTTTAGAATTAATGGAAAACTGGGCAACGGCAAGCCAATCTGCCCATTGATCTTGTTTTTCAGAACAAAGGATTCTTAAAAACTTCTGAACTTCTTTATTAACAATCTCCGATTGTCCATCTGTCTGTGGATGAAAT
>JBBPUB010000697.1:0-10446 GCA_038094415.1 Xerocomus alliaceus
CCGAGGCTTGTACAGAGCGTGCTAACAACATCTACAAACATAAACAATCAACCATATTCAGGTTGAACACTGCTTATACTCTAAATGGTAAAAATGCGTAATCAATAACTATAACACTATCTATCCATTCATTGTGCAATCAATAACTGTAACAGGAGAAAGTCTGTGATTATTAACAAATGAGGTATCTATGAAACAATTGAAAGATCCAGAGTCTATGAGTGCAGGGAAGGTTGGAATGTCATAGGAAAGGACTGAGATGGTAGGCATGAGGGAGTGGGGATCTGAGAGAGCAAATGTGTTGAGTTGGACCTCCTTAGGTGCATGGGCAGAGTCAATGCAATCTCAAGTCTGTGTGGAGTCTACAAGGCTGCTGACTATTTTTTTGCCTCCATGCTAGAGGCCTCTGGTTTAACTTTTGGAGTTGTGGTCATAGCTATACAAGCCTTGGATGCCCAGGATGATGACTTTGGGCACTCTTTAGCCTTGTGGCCAGCTTGACCACAGAACATGCATAGATTGTTATTGAAATGATGCTTATACTCAACCACTGTGAGCTTGCCATCCTTATCTAGCTTGGACAACAAGTCAGGTTTGGGGGCCACAGAGGTTCCAGAGTTGAAGTT
The DNA here is from genome assembly GCA_038094415.1 of Xerocomus alliaceus. Classification (NCBI taxonomy): domain Eukaryota; kingdom Fungi; phylum Basidiomycota; class Agaricomycetes; order Boletales; family Boletaceae; genus Xerocomus; species Xerocomus alliaceus. Next base: position 627 of record JBBPUB010000697.1, read on the forward strand.
ACTGCCAGAGTTGAAGGCCTTAAAGTCCTTTGCAGAACTCCCAGGCTTGGGGTCTGAGGTGGGAGCAGATAAAGGCAGGGCTGCAGAGGTAGTGGCCTTGGAATTACCATTTCCTGTCATATGCTATTTTTACTCTGGAACTCTGCATCCAACTTCTTGACAACTCTGGAGTAATCTCCTCCATTCACATGTGTAGGATCTCCAGACCCACATGACTTTTCCTTTTGTGTTTATCCTTGTTCTCCGATTGACTGTGCCTGTCCATTTTGTTAGATCTTCATTCTTAGATGCACAGTCCAGCATATCACATCTCCAGTGCACAGCTCCAGGTTTCTCCTCTCCATCTTACTTATCATCCCATTCTGCAGTTACTCCATTAGTAATAAAATACAACTTCAGTAGTATAAATATTATAGTTACTTTGTTGTACACTCCTTAGTCTGAATATCAATTTGGATAACTCTAGTTGTTTCCTTACCCTTACATCCCTTCTCTGAAGAGTTGAACCTATGCAAGGTGCAACACATAAGTCCTGCGCCAAGACTTACCCCTCTGCTCTGCTACTCTGCTCCTACTCCTATTCCCTTGAACTTCCTTCCAGAGGACCAGAGTGACCAATCTTAACAGTATATTTAGACTTCCAATTGTGTAGGTTCTCCATCACCATCAAGCATGAGCAGTTGTTAATACTACCCTTTTCAACGTGAAGTCCTTCAGTTTGCATTCAATAGTTATCGCTCCATCCCAGGCAATCTTCTCAGCATCTCTACTTACCCTCAGTCCTCCACCTCTGTGCACCTTGTGTACCATGGGAGCCATGTCTCCACAATCCCTAGATCTTCTGTGGGCACTTCACCACCTGGAGATAGATGTACTTAGTCCCTCCTATCACACCCTGCTTATTCCAGTGCTCACTCCACTCCTAGAAACAGCACTCCACTTGCCTTTGAACCTTTTGCACAATTGGCTAATGCCATCAAAGCCATGAACTCCAAACTCCTGTTCAACTCTGCTTTAACCACACCTAAAATCTGTTTGCCAGATTGTTTTGATGGCCTCCATCCATTGAAACTCCACTCCTTTGTTGCACAATATGAACTTAACTTCCAAGCTTGCCCACACTCATTTTGCACTGATCAAGCCAAGGTCACATTTGCAGTCTTACCTCTCTGGCACCACATTAGAGTATTTTGAGCCAGACCTCCTTGGAGTTGACACTCTGCAGGATCATCCATTATGGATGGATGATTGGTATTCATTCCTTCACAAACTTCAGTTGAATTTTGACCCTTATGATCCAGTCACCAATGGTGAGGCAGCCCTTGCATTACCCTACATGTCTGACTCCAAAAGGATCTCCCAATACATAGTTGAGTGGAATTGTTCCACTTCTCAGATCCAAGAATGGAGCTCTGGTGCACTTCTCCAAAGCTTCTACTTAGGACTTCCTGATCACATCAAAAACAAACTCTCTTGTCTTGAAAAGCCCTCCACTATCTACAAACTCTATTTTATGGCTCAGGAGATTGACCACTGGTATTGGAAACACCAGAAAGAACAAACTGGTAACCCTCCTCCCTTCTCTGACTTGTCTTCATCAACTCTGTCCATTTCTGCAACTCTGGATGAGCCTTCCACAGATCCTTTCTCATCCTTAGACATTCCTGCTGAAGCATTACCTGTGACTTATGACCTCCCATCCTCTAATTCATCTGACTCTCCAACTCCACTCTTGGGCTTTGACAGTCACCTTCATTCAGAAGAATGACTTTGCCACATCAACCTTGCACTCTGTATGTTCTGTAGCTTTGCAGGACACTCTGTGACTTCTTGTTCCCACTCTGACTCTTGCACCACCATGATGTGTGCATCTGTTCCTTCCTCCATGTCCTTGAGTTCCTCTGACTTCTCTTCCTTATCAGATGATTGACCTCTGCTCCTCTCTGGACCTCTGTTCTTTCTATCTTTATCCCTATACTATTTAGTATCTGGCATACTCTGTTTAAATTTTGTTCTCCCTGTTACTCTGATTTTGTTTTCTATCTGTGTCTACTTGTCTTTTTCTCCATTTGTTTATTTTTGTCTTTCCTTTCTGACCTTTGTGTCTTCTCAGTTCTGCCATATCCCAACTCTACACCTCCAATATTCCACCGTGTTGACCTGATGTACTCCATATTTAGATGTAGCATTCTGATGTGTATTCTGCATACCTTGTTGGGTTCTGAACTCATGCACCATCAGATACCACTCAGCCCTCCCACTTTTTCATCCATTGATGACTTAGGTTTGAGGAGCAACTTCTTCTGGGTACTGATGTTTGAAATGCCAACCCCTGGGGCTCACTCTGTCCTGTCTGCTGTGACTTTGTTTCTCTGGACATCTGCCTTTTGGCACCCCTATCCACTCACCTTCCCCTGGCCTCCACATCCTCTCTGCCACTTCAGCTTAAGAGGGGGATAGGAGTTCACCTGCATCATTTCGGTCTTCACTCCTCCATGCTTGCGTCCTCCATATGTATCCACACTCTACATGCACTCTGCATAACTCTGCACAACTCCTATGGTAGTCCTGTTCTATCTGTGTTTTGCTTCCCTGTCCTTTGTTTTTGCAGAATTGACTTCATTATGTGCACTCTGTACAGTGTACACTACTCCAATTTGTGGTCCACTGCCAACAAGCCAGCCTTGCTCAACTCCTTCAACTCCACCACCAACAAGCCAGCCTTGCTCAACTCCTCCAACTCCACCATCACCTCCTCCACCTCACTCTCCTTCAGCTCCAAGTCCACCTTGTCCATGCCTCCAAAAGCCTGTTATGTCAGAATGTTGACCAGACTGTGCATCTAGTAATTATGGATGCTTAGCTGATCATTCATCTCCTCTAGAGTGCACTAGACTCTGGTGATTGCCTTTGCAATCCTATAAAGGGCACCGGTGTAGTCCCTCTCCACTTCTTCGCTCTGGCTCAGCCCCAGTTCACCCTCTGTCTCCACATGGGTAGTCCTCTTCTTCTTCTTCTTTGGCTTCTCTGCATCGTCATCCACCCTCCTCTTTCTTTGCTCTGGTTTCAGTTTCTCATCAGGCTGCACACACCTTTGCCATGCATCAATACAGGGCTGGCACAACCTTGCCTTGCCTGCTCCAGCCTTGCATTCCAAGCCCCTCCATGTGCACCTCTCACATGGCTTGTGCTCCTGATATATTATCACCCTATGCTTCCCCTTGTCACCACATTGCTGTGCAGCAATTTTCTCCACCTATTGACAATTAACTCTGAATCATTTTAGACATGAAGAAGACTTACTTGTTGCTTTGCTGCATCCTCCTTGGCTTGACACTCTTCTGCCTTCTTCTAAGCAATCTCTGCCACTTCCTCCACCATCCTCTTCTCCTATTTCCTATTTCTTGGCCTTCTGCTTCTCTTCCTTGGCCTTCCACTTCACCTCTTCCTCTACTCTTTTCACTTTTTCCTCCATCTTCTTTCATGCCTCCTCCTTCTTCACCTTCACCCTCCATTTGTGCTCCGCATACTTTGTGTCTGCAAGCTCCTTGGTGTTGTCATTGTGCTTGACAGGCTGGGTGTTGTCCCACTCCATAATCTTCAAGATATCAAACATTGTGGCAGGAAATGGTGGTAGTTTGACAACAAAATGAATTCACACTCCAGCCTTTATGCACATTCATCCACCTTTTAGACTCTGCTACTCTGCCTTGTGTGTGCTTAAGGCCTTCAAGAGCTCAGGCCTAAGAGAGGGATACTGTCATATGCCATTCCTACTCTGGAACTCCATATCCAACTCCTTGACAACTCTAGAGTAATCTCCTTCATTCACATGTGTAGAATCTCTGGATCCATGTGACTTTTCCTTTTGTGTTCATTCTTGTTCTCCAATTGGCTGTGCCTGTTCATTTTGTTGGATTTTCATTCTTAGATGCACAGTCTGGCATATCACATCTCCAGTGCACAGCTCCAGGTTTCTCCTCCCCATCTTACTTATCATCCTGTTCCATAGTTACTCTGTTAGTAATGTGATACAACTCCAGTAGTATAAATATCATAGTTACTTTGTTGTACACTCCTTAGTCTGAATATTAATTTGGATAACTCTGATTGTCTCCCTCCTTACCCTTACATTCCTTCTCCAAAGAGTTGAACCTATGCAAGGTGCAACACATAAGTCCTGTGCTGAGACTCACCCCTCTACTCTGCTACTCTGCTCCTACTCCTGTTCCCTTGGACTTTCTTCTGGAGGACTGGAGTGACTGATCTTAACATTTCTGGAGTTAGACCCAGAAACCTTATTGGCCCTAGAAATCTTTTCCCTATGTTCCCAATAGAGATGGTTGATCTGCTGCACTAAAGTGCAGAGGTTGTGGAGGTTGCCTGATTTGCTAAGCTGAGACAACTCATTCTTAGTGCAATCAGAAAGTCCATTGTGAAAACTACAGTGGAGTGCTCTGAGACCCCATTTCTAGACTTGGCTCACCAGGCAGTTCCACTGGACTATGTAGTTGGAGATGCATTAGGAATCCTTCATGTGGAGTTGCTCAAGCCAAGCCTTCACATCACCAATAGGATCATGTGGACCAAAGTTAGACTGGAGTTCATATAGGAACACTTTCCAGCTGGTCATCCAGAGTAGACAGAGCTCCAGAGGTTTATTACTGAAAAGGTCTGGCTCAAAATATTCAAGAGCAACCCCCTTGAGATAGGACTGCACAAAAGTGACTTTGGCATAATTATGGTGAAAAGACTTAGGATTGGCTTAAAAGTTCAACTCGCACTGGATGATAAAGGGATGGAGTTTCTGGGGATCAAGTCTGTCAAATGGGTCTGGCTCCCAGACTTTGGTTTTAGGAGTGTCAAAGGACTTATGCTGGAGTGTTTGCTGAGTCATGTCCTGGATGGCATTGGCAAGTTGGTTAAATGGTTCAAAAGCCAAGGGTACATCATTGGGCTGCTGCTCATCATCATTGTTGAAGGGGTCACCCAGATCAGAAGGATTAGGTGGTTCTGAGGGATCAGATGGTGGATTATCACTGTTATCATCTCCAGGGACTAGAGGGGCTGGAGCATGAAGACCTTTTTCTTCAGGGACAGGATTGTTCCAGAGTTCATGAATTCAGGGGGAGGCAAGGCCTGTTTCTAGTAGCAGAGTGAGAGGAGAGTTGAATGGATCAGAAGGAGTGGTGCAATGATGAGGTGCAGTGGAGATGGATGGAAAAGTCATGGGTCTAGCACTAAGGCTGTGGAAGTCACCAGGAATGGTGTGAGAGGAGCCAAAGACCAACTCAAGTCATTAACAGGATGTCTGGGTGTGCAACATAGTGAGTATGATGAGTACAAGTATGAGTTTGAATATATTGTCAAGTTCAGGTCCTCCAGATGAGTCTGATGATGTTCAGAATGGAGTTGCAATGGGAGGGTGAGGAAAGGATGGATGGAACAGAGGGGGCAAGGATATTTGGTACAGGACTTATGTGTCATACCCTTGTACTCATTATCCTCAGAGTCAGAGGTTAGATGAGCATAGAGCTTAAGGTTGAAAACATGAGGAGGAGACTAATTTGATATTCAAACTGAAGTATGTACAAGTTGGAGTACCATATTTATACTACAGAGTCCAGATGGATTAGTAATGGAATGTAACAGGTTGTCAAAGATAAAACAGAATGAGTAATGATATATCAAAGTCAGAGACAGGTTAGGGACATGCCCAAGACAGGTTGGAGACAAGTCAGAGACAGACGTCTGAGATGGGTCCAGGACAGGTCAGAAACAGATGTTGGGCTGTTGTACTAAGCAAGACACCTGCTTGAAGAAACTAAGAATAAGAATAACTGAAGGAGATCATATGAATTGAGAATATGAGAGACGAGATAAGAGATATCTAGGAGATCATACTGGAGATCATACCAGAGATTGTACCAGAGAGTACCAAAGTACTGGAGATCATATCAGAAAGTATCGAAGTACCAGAGTTGGAGTGGTATGTGACAACCCTTCACCTCTGCTAGAATCCCCACACCATTCCAACCCATATATCCACAAACCATCAAGGAACCTCCTTCAAACTTTACTATCCTTTGAAACTTCTTATTCTATAAAAACTCATCTGCCACTTTTCACACATACTTCCTTCCATCTGACCCAATCCTATTGATCTTTGTCTTATCTGACCAAATGACCCTAGTCCAGTCCTCTACAGTCCAGTTTTGATACTTGAGAACAAAAGTAAGCCTTTGTTTTCTATGCTTGAGTAACAAGTAAGGCTTCTTTTTCTTAACCACAGCCTTAAGAGAAGTAGACTTGAGCACATTGTGAACAGTCTGGGAGGAGATGGGGGAGGGGAGGGTAGAATTAATGAGATGGATAGCCTGGACAGCATTTTCAGCCTTCCCAGTGGTAATACTAGAAACAATTCTTCTTCTACTAGTAGAGGAAAGCTTAGAAGAATGCCCTAGCTTGATGTTTTTCTTATCTAAAAGGAATTCCTTGATGACCCTGGCCATAGTAGACTTTCCTAGGCCAGTCTGAGAGGAAATATTACAAATAAAAAGGCTAGATTTAGTGAGGGAAAGGATATTGGCTTTAGTAGAGGTAGAAATGGATTTTATGATGATAATGAAGTAGCTGAATAGCACATCATGTTTATATACCCCATATTTATATAAGTAAGCAGGGTCAAGGCATAGCATCCATCAGAAGCTGTCAAAGTCTTATGTTATTTACTAAATTATGAATGACAGCATGATGCTCAAATAAGTGTTCCAATAACATGTCATTTTAAAATGGCTATATCTCAGTGCCATGACAACCAAATCACATGATCTAAGTGGTGTTAGAATGTCAAGAGCAAGTACTATCTTTGACCCTGCAAGTGTTTGAACTTGTTTGTCCCATATCTTTGACAATTGATCCATTTGTCCAAAATGGCCCAACATTGAGACACTTTTTTGAGCCACTGTAAGTCCAGTTAGCCTGTGGTTGCACCTTAACTTTGAACCAACACCATGTCCAGAATTCAACAACCCTACACTGACATCAAGGAGTGGAACAATGCCTGCCTTGCAGAGTGCAAGGACAACAAGAATGCATTATGAAATGCAAAGGTGGCAGAGCAGAGGTGGAGGATGAAGGCAAGGAAGGAAGAGGAGGCATGAAGAAAAGCAGAGGAGGTGGCAAGAAAGAAGATGGAGGTGGCAGCATTGGAGACATGAAGGGTGGAGCAGGTGTGGAAGGTGGCAGAGGAGGCCATGAAAAAAAGAGTAAGTGCTGCCCCTATAGAAGCTAAATGGGACTGACCAACCATAGGCAGCAGAGGTGACTGCTCAGCAGAGCCAGAGCAAAGGAAAGGCATGGGCATGGAGCAGACCTCCTGCATGCCAGAGGTGTGATGAACATGGGCTTGAGTGTCAGCTTGGGCCAGGTAAGTCAACCTCATGTATGGAGTGCCATAAGACAAAGGTGAAGTGTGAGTGGCCCAGAGAGGAGAAGCCAGAGCAGCAGAGGAAGAGGGCTGTCATGAAAGTGGAGAGGCCAGCAAAGAGGGCAAGGATAGAGGGAAGCAGCATAGTAGCCAGGCCTAGTGGCTTAGGGGGTTTAGTGACCCCCACTGAATTCGAGTGCAGACTGAAGGCTGAAGCAAGAAGTCGCCTAGTCCTACTAAATTCGGACCTAGCCTTGGTAAGAGGCTATGCGACGGGCTACACAAGCACAGTGGATAACTCTGGTTAATACTCTGGTAGGTCTATCAACAACTGCGGCTCATTAGGAACCACCCTAATGAACTCCTTATCCGGGAGTACTTTCGCATTTCCCATAGTCTACTACCACCACAAAGTACTAGTCAACCAAATCACACTTAAGCAAAGCCAGGTTAGGGCTTGGTTAACATTCCGTTTATTAGGGTTCGACTCTACCAGTTAGGGTAGTGGTTCACTTTCTTAGGGTTTAGGGTTTAGCTCTAGAGTGGGTAAAGGCCCTTCAGGGCATTTTGAAGTTGATCAAAGGACTCCAGGAGGCAGTCAGGTCATAAACAAGGTGGCAGATCTGCCAAACACAGGTGGTGGAGGAGCTGGTGCAGCTGAAGGCAGAGAAGATGTACAGGTTGGACATGGACACCAACATGAGGGTAGAGAGCAGAGCAGAGGAAGAGGTGGCAATGGAGCTGGGGCAGAGGAAAAGGAGGCAATAAGAAGGGAGTTTGCAGAGAAGGAGTCAGGAAGCAAGTATAAGTCAGAGGTGTAGTGTAGGTAGAAGGACATTGTAGATAACTGTAATGGACAAGTGTTGGCTGTATAGAGCAAGATCAGAATGGAGCAATCAAGTAGAGTAAGGTCCAGGCTTGTCTGGGTACCACAGATGAAAGTCATCAATAAATTTGGAGGCATATCTGAGCTCTGTGGCTAGGAGCCAGGAGGTCTTATCTTTAGTACCTTTGTAGTCAAACCAGCATACCAAGTATAACAACTTGCAATTTCTTTGCCTATGGTCAATCTTTGAATTAAGAATTTCTGCTATTTCATACTCCAATTCACCTTCAATCTTAACCAGATGTGGTAGAGCCTGAGTCCAGTCTGGAATTTATGTTCAGAACTGAGGGTTCTAATTGGAATACATGAAAGACTGTATGTATAAACTTCATAGTAACTGGAAGTTGAAGTGTGAAGAAGTGCATACCAGCTTGGGCAATAATGATGTAAGGTCCTAGATTTTTCTTCAATAATTTTTTAGAGGGGTGCATGGATTGGAAGTACTTAGCCTTGACAAAAACCTGGTCACTGACCTTAAAGTCTGGCACCAGAGTTCACTTGGTGTCAGCAGAACCTTGATATTATTTCTAAGTGGCAGTGATCTCCTCACAGAGGTAGGAATAAAGGGAGTCAAGGTTGACAAAGTATTCTCACACTCTGGCAAAGGTGAGGTCTCTCTCCAGATATACTGTTAAGTTTGGATGGTAGCTCTTGTTAGCAAAGAAGGGGGAAACTCCAGTGGTCATATTCAAAGCATTGTTGTATATAAACTCTGCTAAGGAAAGGAGTTCAGACTAGTTGTTCTGTTGATAATTGCAATAGACTTGAAGGTACTATTCCAGGGTCTGGTTTATATGCTTTGTTTGACTGTTCCCCTCTAAATGGTAACCAGAGGTAAAGTGGAGCTGGATGTCAAGGGCTTTTCCAAGTGAGCAGAAGAAGTAAGAGATGAACTCTGAACCTTAATCAGAGGTGATGTGAGAGGGAACTCCATGCTTGGAAAAGACATGAAGGAGGAAGAGTTTTGTGAGCTCCAGAGATGTCACCTTATTGTCAGTCAGAATGAATATACATTGCTTGGAAAGGCAATCAACAACAACTAGGATGGTGATGTGTCCAAAGAACATGAAAAGTTGTTTGATGAAGTCCATGAATATGGAGTTTTACAGCTTCTTGGAAATTGGAAGCTGTTTTAGGAGTCTATAGGGCTTATGTCTAGGAATCTTGGCTCAAGCACAGGCTGTACAAGAAGAGACATACTCCTTGATGAATGTCTGGATGCCTGGCTAGGTATATTCCTAACAGATTAGCTCCAAAGTGTAATTTTGTCCAAAATGTCTAAAGAGCAGATGATTATGCTTATACTGGAGCACACAGAGTCAGAGGTTATCAGCATTCAGAACATAGATATAATTATCCAAATGAAGAAAACCATTGAAGTTGATGGACCAGTAAAAATTAAATTCAGAGTCAGAGAGATGGATGGCAGCAATGGGGTTGGAGGGGAGAGCAGAGAGAATATTGCTGTGAAATGACTCAATGTCAAAGAGGGTGCTGGTCTGAAG
>JBBPUB010000698.1:0-10438 GCA_038094415.1 Xerocomus alliaceus
TCTTTTGCTTGGACAAACAAGAAAAATGGGCAGATTGGCTTGCTGTTGTCCAATTTTCTATTAATTCTAAACAGCACACTTCTACCAAGAAGACCCCCTTTGAAGTCATGCATTTATATAACCCCCAAATGGATATAGAACTGCCAAAGATGGATAAAGCACCAGCTGCAGTAAGATTCACTGATGAGATGGCCACCACATTTGATCAAGTAAAACAAAATATGAAAGTGGCACAGGCACATCAAAAGAAGTATGCAAATCAATCTTGTAGTGACACCCCTGGATATAGCATAGGCCAACAAGTGTGGCTATCCACAGATAATCTCTGTCTCACATGTGCTTCCAAGGAGTTGTCAAAATAATGGCTGGGTCTATTCACTATTACAAAGATGATGGAAACCAACACAGTGGAACTAAAGCTTTCCTGATCCATGAGGATTCATCTAGTTGTCAATATATCTTGCATTAAACCTTATAAGGAATGACTAGATGGTCAGCTGATTGAATGGCCTGGTCCTATTAAGGTTATAGAAGATAAAGATAACAAGTGGGAAGTTGATTTCATAGTGGACAGCATATATTAGTAGCGCTGATTGGAATATCTGATACACTGGAAAGGATATAATGAAATGGAACAAACTTGGAAGCCACGCTCTAACCTTACTAATGCCAAGGAGGCTATTTCCAACTTCTATCACAATCACCCCTCAGCTCTGCAAGCCCTTATCACTGATCCCAATCAGTTCCTTTTTCTTTTCCAGAAACATCCCAAAAATATCACTGAAGTTCTGACTCATTGTCTTCCTTTTGATCATTTGGACAATGATCTTTAAGCAGGAGATAGTGTGATGATCCTTGCCATCTCATATATGGTCTCTGATAGACTTTTTATCATAATGGACTTAGCATATACTTTTTCTTTGATCTTACCTTATTAAGCTTCATGACTAATCTGATCATGCTTATCTTCTGCTCTTCTTCCCAATCAGATCTATTCCCATTTGGCTATTCTTTGCCACAGTCATTACCATATACTTCTGATCTTTGAACACATATAGCCAATGCCCTTTTAATCACCATATGATTCTTTTCATTTCCATGCTATGCATGGCTATGGCATAGCCCAGTTCATTACCACTGCTGCAGCTTCTCTTCCATTTGATCTGCCACCTGCAGTATCAAAATGTGTTATTCATTTCTGCTCCCCTAAGCCCTAGAGGCTATGGTATGCCTTTATCGCTATTGGCTAGCTACAACATGGACTCTTACCTTAGTTGCATCCCTACTGTATAGGCATAGCATTCTATCTAATCAGGTATTAGGATTAGCAATACATGTACAAATAGTAGAGTAGTATATAAACCCCAAGGACAACACTGAATAGATTCCCAGTCTAGTCTCTTGGATTACCTCCAAAACTCAACTTCTAAGCTTTAAGCCCACCCAACTCTCTACTAACCATAGCAAGTTAGTACCTTCTCCTTTTCTTTTTAGCTGATAGTTGTAGTAGAGCCAGTTCAAGTTTCAAGTTCTGCCATTTCAATATCACTGTGAAGTAACTTGATGTTAAAGAGAGTGCTGGTCTGGAGAACCAGAGCTGCAAGATAAGTGGCCCATAAGAACACAGCAAGCTGTTTCTGAGTAAAAATGGGGTGGAAGTTGTGGGGATTAACACAAGCATAGTCCTTATCCCCCTCTTTAGGGTAGACATCCTAGTATCTAGTAAGAGCATCTGGCTTGGCTCCAAGGCATCTGGGGTGGAAATGAATGATCATATTGAACTGGGAAAGAAACTCCAACCACTGGGCCTACCAGCAAGTCAGAAGTTTGATAGTGGTGAAATACTCCAGATTTTTGTGATTAGTGATAATGTCAACTGGAGTTCCAGAACCTTCAAGGTAGTGGTGCCAAGTCTGGAATGCCTCATGGATGGTGAGTAGCTCCTTGTCATGGGTGTCTGTCATATTCCAGACTTCAACTCCAGTCAGCACAGTGCAACTCCAGCACAATCTACTCAGGAAGGCATTCCTCACCCTCGGACTTTGTTTATTATAGTACCCCTTGTTCTTCTTATCTTACATCTCCTTTAGTATTAGTTCCACAGTCTCCATTCTTCATCACTTAGAGTTCATTATGGAGCATAGCTCCAGTGACTGCTAACACCAGTTACAGCTCCAGACTTTGTATTACTGGACTCCATCCTATGTGCTCCATTCTAGTGGCGTTTCTCAGTAGTATATATATTCTGTACAATTCTGCTGTACTCTCCTTAGTACAAATATCGATTAAGTTTCCTCCACTTCCTCCAGTCTCCTTCCCTCTATCCTCTCCCTTACCTCTGTCTCAACGAGGACTGGACTAGAGCAAGAGTGTGACACATATGTCCTGCACTAAGTTCTCACACTCCTAAGTCCACCCATTACCATTTCTGTCTGGACTTTGGTCCACCCCTATACTCACCTCTGAACCTCTGCCCCACTAGCTCAGACTTATCTGGAGTAACATCCCAAAGGGACAGGACTTGACAGTATATTCATACTAACATCTTGTTCTAGTCCTCAAGACCTCATGTCTTGTACCCATACTTACAATACTTGCTTCAGAACCATGGCTACCTTTGGTAGTCCCTGTAGTATTCCTGGCGAATATGTCAACTTCACTGCTCGTGGCCACATCTCCTCGATTTCTGGTATTTTTGGATGTAACTCCCATCTGACAGTGCTGCCTTTAGAACAATCTCCACCATCTTCTCATTTTTGGGAGTTGGCTGGTGACTGGTCTCACTCCTGGTTGTCAATTTGTTCAGCACCTGAGATAGGTGGCTCACAAGAACCTCCTGGTGGTGCCAGTGGCCCTCCACCCCTGGACCCTGGTGATGGTGGTGATGACGGTGATGGTGGTGACAATCCAGATAATAACCCGCCCAGTGACAACCCCGATCAACCTGATGATGATCCAGCCTCTGAATTCAAAGATAATGATCTCAATCACATACCACTAGCTTATGAACTGTTCATGCAGCTTGCTAATATGATTTGGGACATGACAAGAGTGGCCCTCAGGCATAGCAACAATTCTGATACCCCAAAGGCAAAGGTCCGAGAGCCAGATCCGTTCAATGGAATGGATCCCAAGAAGCTCTGGCCTTTCATTGTTCAGTGTGAACTGAACTTTCAAGCAAATCCAAAGACCTATCACATAGATAGGATTAAGGTAACATTTGCACAATCATACCTCAAGGGTGTAGCCCTAGATTATTTTGAACCAGACTTGCTCAGGACCGAACCCCTGCATCTCTAACCAAAGTGAATGGATGACTGGCAGACATTTTTATATGAACTGCAGTCCAACTTCAGACCTCACGACCCCATCGCTAATGCAGAAGCTTAACTTGAGTGACTGCAGATGAAAGACTCATAGCACATTACCAGATATATCGTCAAGTGGAATTGCCTGGTGAGCCAGATCTGGGATTGGGGCCACGGTGCACTCCACCGGAGTTTCTACATGGGACTTCCAGACCAGATCAAGGATGAGGTCTCTTGTCTTGGCAAGCCCGACACCCTCGCCAAACTCCGTGAGATGGCTCAAAGGATAGACCATCAGTATTGGGAGTGAAAGGAGGAAATCTCCCAAGCAACCAAGCCAAGTGGCTTAAACTCCGGAGGCCACTCCAACAATAAATCTACCAACTCGACATCCTCAAACAACAACTCCAGCATCTCTGACAAGCCCAAGGACAAATCCAAGTCCAAGGGATCTAACTTCTCATCCTCTGGATCCTCCAGAGGTGGTAAGAACTCACCTAAGAATAGAGATGCTAACAATGCCGATAGCATCTCTGCCAAGTTGGGCAAGGACGGCAAGCTTCTCCCTGAGGAGCACCAACGCCGCCTTCATCAAGGTCTCTGCCTGTTCTGTGGGCAATCTGGGCACACCGGCAAGGAGTGTCCGAAATTCAGCTCTAGAGCTTCAAAGGCTTGTGCTGCTGCAGCTACTCCAGCAGAAGCCTCGATGAGCTCTGCTTCTTCAGAGGCAAAAAAATAGAATGTGGCTCCCGTAGAACTATATAGTCAGGGAGTCACATTATTCCTGATCATGCACCTCAGGAACTCCATCTCAATGTGTCCACTCATTTCGATCCTAATTCCCTTAAACCTACAGTATCCATTCTGACTCTTAATCTGTTCTCCATTTCGTGTTTACTCAATTCCGGTTCTATCCACTGCTTCATAGATTCCACATTCATTAATACCCACAAAATCCCTATGAACTCCATTTCCCTGCTTTCCCTCCATCTCTTCGATGGCTCCTCTATCTCCAACATCAACTCTGCTATAGACCTTCTGATCCTCTTTCCATCTGGCAAAACCACCTCTGACACGTTCTATGTAACCTTGCTGGATTCCTCTTGTGCGATAGTATTAGGGCACAGCTGGCTTACCCGCTACAATCTGTCAATTAATTGGGTATTGGGCAGCATTACATTCCAGACTTCCACAGGTGGGGTGCCAACCCCAACGTCAACCTCCAAGTCTCCTAAATCAAACTCTGTTTCTCTTCCTCCGTCACCCAACAATTACCCCACTTATTCTCTGGAGACTACACCCCTGGATTTGCCTAGAGCCCCTGGGCTTACATGCCCAGTAATCTCCTTTGTCAATGCAGCCACATTCAATTGCACCTGCAAGTTGGAGGGCTCTGTTCCCTTCGCCCTTTCTCTTTGAGATATTAACTTCGCTAAAGCTCACTCAGTTACAGTCTCCAATACTCTGGAGGTACCTCCAGATCTCTCTGGAGTTCCCTCGGAGTACCATGACTTTGTGGATGTCTTCAGCAAGAAGAAGGCAGATATGCTTCCTAAGCACCGTCCCTTCAATCTGAAGATCAATCTTGAGGAAGGTACCAAACCTCCGATCAGTCGGCTCTACTCCCTCTCTTCCACAGAACAGAAGGCCCTTAAGGACTTTTTAGATGAATACCTCCGCATCAGCTTCATCCAGCAATCTACATCTCCACATGCCGCACCAATGCTCTTCATTCACAAGAAGGATGGCTCTCTCTGCCTCTATGTTGACTTCCAAGGTCTGAACAAGATCATAAAGAAGGACTGTTACCCTCTACCCCATACCTCCGATCTCCTGGAAGCCCCTAGCAGTGCCAAGATATTCATCAAGCTCGATCTCCAGCATGCATATCATTTAGTCTGCATCGCTGCTGGAGATGAGTGGAAGACCTCCTTCTGCACCCGCTACGGATTCTATGAGTGGTTGGTAATGCCCTTCAGTCTCACCAATGCTCCAGCCGCCTTTCAGCGTTTTGTCAATTTCATATTTACTAATATGTTGGACGTTTCCATTGTGATCTATCTCGACAACATTCTTATTTACTTCCAAGACATTGCCTCGCACCACAAGAACATCCGGGAAGTCCTCCAACGTCTCTGTGCTAATGGTCTATACCTGAAGCTGGAGAAGTGTGAGTTCCATTTGGAGTTTGTCAAGTATCTTGGTTATATCCTCTCTCCCTCCAGGCTTACTATGGCCCCAGACAAGGTCAAAGCAATTCAGAATTGGCTGGAGCCTTGTAAGGTTAAGGACATTCAGTCCTTCCTTGGCTTTGCCAACTTCTACCGTTGCTTCATTTAAAACTACTCGGACATCGTGATCCTGCTCACATGGCTCACTTGCAAAGGAGTTCCCTGGAACTTCTCTGATGACTATTGCAAGTCCTTCAATCAGCTAAAGGAAGCCTTCATCTCCACTCCAGTGTTAATTCATTGGACTCTGGATGCTCCCATTACCGTCGAAACCGACGCCTTCAATTATCCCATCGCTGGCATTCTATCCATCACTAGCTCCAACTCCAAACTCCATCCGGTCACATTCTACTCCTGCACCCTTACAGGGCTGGAGTTGAACTATGACACGCATGACAAGGAGCTGTTGGCGATTTTTGAGGCGTTTAGGAATTGGTGTCACTTCCTTGAAGGCTCCGGATCCCCAATCAACGTCATTACTGATCACAAGAATCTCAAGTATTTCTCCACCACTAAGCTCCTAACGTGCCACCAGGCCCACTGGTCTGAATACCTCTGCCAATTCAATATGGCAGTCTGTTACTGGCCTAGTAAGCTTAGAGCCAAACTGTCACATACCACTCCAACTCTGGTACTCCGGTACTCTCCAGCATGATCTCTGATATGATCTCTGGTATGATCTCCCAGATACCTCTTATTTCGTCTCTCATATTCCCAATTCATATGATCTCCTTCAGTTATTCTCATTCTTAGTTCCTCCGAGCAGGTGTCTCACTTAGCATGACAGCCCGACATCTGTCTCCAACCTGTCCCAGACCTGTCTCGGACATCTGTCTCTGACTTGTCTCTGACCTGTCTCAGGCATGTTCCCAACCTGTCTCCAACTTTGATATATTATTACTCATTCTGTTTCACCTTTGATAACCTATCACATTCTGTTACTAATCCATCTGAACTCCATAGTATAAATATGGTACTCCAACTTGTACATACTTCAGTTTGAATATCAAATTAGTCTCCTCCTCATGCTTCTGACCTCGAACTCTGCACTCATCTGACCTCTGACTCCAAGGATAACGAGTATAAGGGCATGACACATAAGTCCTGTGCCAAACGTCCTCACCCCCTCCATTCCACCCATCCTTTCCTCACCCTCCCATTGCAACTCCATTCCAGACACCATCAGACTCATCCAGAGGACCCGGACTTGACAGTATATTCAAACTCATACTTGTACTTGTCATACTCACCATGTTGTGCACCCAGACATCCCGTCAGCAGCTCGAGTTGGTCTTTGGCTCCTCTCGCACCATTCCTGGTGACTTCCACAGCCTTAGTGCTAGACCTGTGACTTTCCCATCCATTTCCACTGCACCTCATCGTCGCACCACTCCTTTTGGTCCTTTCAACTCTTCTCTCACTCCACTACTGGAAACAGGCCCTGCCTCCCCCCAAATCTGTAAACTCTGGGATGATTCTGTCCTTAGAGAAGAAGGTCTTCATGCTCTGGCCCCTCCGGTCCTCAGAGATGATGACAGTGATGATCCACCATCCGATCCCTCAAAACCACCCAATCCTTCAGACCCGGGTGACCCCTTCAATGATGATGATGAGCAGCAGCCCAACAACATACCCTTGGCTTTTGAACCATTTAACCAACTTGCCAATGCCATCCAGGACATGACTCGGCAGGCACTCTGGCATAAGTCCTCCAACACTCCTAAAACCAAAGTCTGGGAGCCAGACCCGTTCGACAGACTGGATCTCTGGAAACTCCATCCCTTCATCATCCAGTGCAAGTTGAACTTCCAAGCCAATCCTAAGTCTTTCTGCCATAATCATGCCAAAGTCACTTTCGTGCAATCCTATCTCAAGGGAGTCACCCTTGAATATTTTAAGCCAGATCTTCTTGGCAGCAAACCTCCAGAGCTCCATCTGCTCTGGATGACCAGCTGGGAAGTATTCCTGTATGAACTCCAGTCTAACTTCAGTCCGCACAATCCCATTGGCGATGCAGAGGCTTGGCTTGAGCAACTCTGCATGAAGGATTCCCAACGCATCTCCAACTACATAGTCCAGTAGAACTGCCTGGCAAGCCAAGTCCAGGAATGGGGTCCTGGAGCGCTCCACCGCAGTTTCTACATCAGACTTCCTAATCACATCAAGGATGAGTTGTCCCAGCTTGGCAAACTGAGTGACCTCCACGACCTTTGCACTTTAGTGCAGTAAATCGACCATCGCTATTGGGAATGTAGGGAAGAGATTTCTAGGGCCAACAAGGTTTCTGGATCTAACTCTGGAACTGGTAATTCCAAGGCCACTACATCCACAGCCCCATCTTCATCTGCTCCCACCTTAGACTCCAAGCCTAGGAGTTCCGCAAAAGACTCTAAGGCCTTCAACTCCGGCAGTTACTCTAACTCTGGAACCTCTGTGGCCCCCAAACCCGACTTGTTGTTCAAGCTAGGTAAGGATGGCAAGCTCACAGCGGTCAAGTGAAAGTGTCACTTCAATAATAATCTGTGCATGTTCTGTGGTTAAGCCGGCCACAAAGCTAAAGAGTGCCCAAAGTCATCATCCCAGGCATCCAAGGCTCACGTGGCTATGACCACAACTCTGGAAGTCAGACTGGAGGCCTCTAGCACAGAGGTGAAAAAATAGTCAGTAGCCTCGTAGACTCCACACGGACTCGAGGTTGCGTTGACTCCGCCTGTACATCTAAGGAGGTCCGACTCAACGTGTCCGCTCTCTCAGATCCCTGCTCCCTCATGCCTACCATCTCAGTCCTTTTCTATGACATCCCAACCTTCCCTGCACTCATAGACTCCGGATTGTTCAATTGTTTCATAGATACCTCATTTATTAATGATCATGGACTTTCCCCATACTCCATTCCTCCGCTTGAACTTTGGCTCTTCGATGGAACATTCAACTCCACCATTACTCATACTATCGACCTCTCTATCTGTTTTAAAACCAGTGACATCACTTCAACAATGTTCTATGTCACTTCACTGGATGAATCCTATTCCCTTGTACTAGGACACAACTGGCTCACCCGCTACAATCCATTGATTGACTGGGTTTCGAGCAGTATCTTGTTCTGCCCATCTGGACAGACTTTGCCAGCAACTTCGAGTTCTACCCCACAGCCTCCAGACTTACCTCCTCTGGCTAACCCCACACCCCCTGATCCACCACATTTCCATGATCGCAAGGCTCCACCCATTGCGCTGATCAATGCACCTGCCTTTGCATTGGTCTGTCACTTTCAGGGCTCCTTACAGTTTAGCCTGCAACTCCGCCTCAAGGATACCCAACTCCGTGTGTCTTTCACAACTCCAGATCCTGTTGATCTCTCTGGAGTCCCTCCAGACTACCATGACTTCACAGACGTCTTTAGCAAAAGCAGAGCTTCTAAGCTTGCTCTGCACCACGAACACAATCTCAGAATCAACCCAAAAGAAGGCATATCTTCTTCATTGGGCACCATGTACTTCCTCTCCACCTCCAAGCTTGAGTCACTCCAGACATTCCTCGATGAACACCTAGCTAATGGGTTCATTTGCCCCTCCTCTTCCATCCACACTGCTCCAGTCCTCTTTGTTTGCAAGAAGGACGGTTCCCTCCGCCTTTGCATCAACTTTCGAGGACTTAACAAGATCACAAAGAAAGACTGCTATCCCCTTCCCTGCATCTCCAACCTCCTAGACACTCCAAGCCAAGCTAAGATCTATACCAAAATCAACCTCCAGCATGCTGTCACATACTGGTCCAACTCCGGTACTCCGGTGTTATCTCCAACACATCTCCGGCGCGACATCCATGATACCCTTTCACCTAGTTTCTTGAACATTTGATTCATAGATTCTTCTAGTTAGTTCTACTTCTGCTCCTCCGGTATCTGTTTCCCGAACTCCGTCTTACTCATCCAATTACTTATCCTTATTCATACCTTATGAATCTCCTCCATTCCATTACTAATCCAGTGCAACTCTGTAGTATAAATACTGTACTTTCAATCTGTACATTCTCCAGTTTGAATATCAACTTAGTCTCCTCTAGACAACTCCAACTTCGAGCCTAGTGCTCATCTGATCCCTGACCCTGAGGATAGCAAATACAAGGGCACAACACATAAGTCCTGCACTGAAAATCCTTGCCCACTCTGTTTCGCCCTTCTCCTTCTCGCCCTCCCTCTGCCACTCCATTCTGGACCTCATTGGACTTGTCCAGAGGAACCAGACTTAACAGTATATTCAAACTCACTCTTGTACTCACAACACCCCTTCATACATATGTCCTGCACCCAGACTCCCTGTCAACATCTTGAGTCAGTATTTGGCTCCTCCTGCACCATCCCTGGTGATTTCCACAGCTTCAGTGCTAGACCGGTAGTACTTGTTAACAGCCAGAATACACTCAGCTGAAGTTCACTGTTAGAAACTATTATATTGAGATGAACTAAGTACACATTACCTGGAGTTCACTGTTAGAAACTGGGAATCACAAACAGTGAACTCCAAGGCTTGTACAGAGCGTGGTAACAACATCTACAAACATAAATAATCAACCATATTCAGGTTGAGCAGTGCTTATACTCTAAATGGTAAAAATGCGTAATCAGTATCTATAACACTATGTAGTCAGTCATTGTCCAATCAATAACTGTAACACTCCCCCCTGATTCCGCATTTCTCCTAATTAACTAACTCTGTCAAGTCCTAGCATTCTACAGAATTGCTCTACCTTAACTCAAGGTAATGCCTTTATCAACAGGTCAGCAGGCATCTCTGCTGTTGGAACAAATGATGGAGAGATGATCCCTTTATCCACAACATCCCTAAGCCAATACCAGCGCAAATCCAAGTGCTTCATTCTCCCATGGTGCTCTGGATG
>JBBPUB010000699.1:0-10430 GCA_038094415.1 Xerocomus alliaceus
GAAATGGTTTTGGAAGTCACTGTATATGGCCAGGACTTTACTCTTTTTTTTGAGGAAGTAGATTCATGGGAATTGAAAGAAGTCATCAATAATAAAAAGCCAGTATTTGTATCCTTCTCATAATTGGGGGAAGATAGAACCTCTAACATTTATGTGAATAATCTAAAGTGGTTGTGTTACTTGTGGATCACTCTAGAGCTTAAAGGGGAGTTTTTTCATTTTGCCCAGGATGTAGGATTCACAAAACTCCAGAGTTCCTATAAGAGCATCAATTTCTAGGAGTTGTCCTTGGCAGACCATGTGTTCAGTTTGGGGAATTGCAATATGACTTATATGATAATGAAGGAGGTTGATGTCCATAGAAGCAAGTTCTAACTCTAGTGGTATTTCTGGAGTAACTACTGCATGATATAGACCTTCTTGATGTGTTCCAACCATGATCAGAGTTTCTCCCTTGTGGACAGAGCAGAAGGTGGAATTTGCAGGAAATAGTATAAATTGAAATGGCAGAACCCGATGGGGAACTTGAACTGGCTCTACTACAACTATCAGCTAAAAGTGAAAGAGACTACTAACTTGTTCTGTTGAGGAAAGAGTTGAAGGTGGTGAGGTAGCTTAGTAGTCGAGTTCTGGAGAAGACCAAGAGACTAGACTGGGGATCTACCCAGCGTCGTCCTTGGGGTTTATATACTACTATATGGTTTGTACATGTTTGTCTAACCCTAATACCTAATTAGATAGAATGCTATGCCTACGCAGTAGGGCCACGACTAAGGTAAGAGTCCATGTTGTAGCTATCCAATAGCAATAAAGGCGTACCACAGCCTCTAGGGCTGAGGGGAACGGTAATGAATAACATGTTTGATACTGTGGGTGGCAGATCAAATGGAAGAGAAGCTGCAGCAGCAGTAATAAACTGGGCTGTGCCATAGCCATGCACAGCACAGAAATGAAAAGAATCATGCAGTGATTAAAAGGGCGTTGGCTACACGCGTTAGAAGTCTAGAAGGAACACAGTAATGACCATGTCAAAGAATAGCCAAATGGAGATAGATCTGATCGGGAAGAAGAGCAGAAGATAAGCACAATCAGATTAGTCATGAAACGATAAGATAAGATCAAGCAAAAAGTATATGCTAAGTCCGTTGTGATGAAGAGTCTACCAGAGACCATATACGAGATGGCAAGGATCATCACATAAATAGTCCAGTTTTAAATAGTTTGTTCACTGAGATGAGGAAGAGATGAAACTCCAAAATAAGTAGAACATCACTCAGGTTGATTTCAAAATGTTTTCCCTCAATGATGGACCTGATTAGAATGCTTCCAACTTCAATGGTGAACACAATGGAGTTATCTCCAAAGGTTACCAGATATGATGGGGATAGTGCAGAGTATGTTCTGAATCATGAGCAGTGTAGAACCATGTGTAATGTTGCTCCAGAATCAATGATGATTGCTGGCTTTGTGTTGGACTTCATTTCTAATAACATATACAGTAGCTTAAAAAATTGTCCCAATATTGGGCCATTTTGAACAAATGGGTCAATTGCCAAAGATATGGAACAAACAAGATCAAACACTTGTAGGGTCAAAGATAGTACTTGCTCTTGGCATTCTAACACCACTTAGATCATGTGATTTGGTTGTTATGGCACTGAGATATAGCCATTTTAAAATGACATATCATTGAAACAATTATTTGAGCATTATGCTATAATTCATAATTTGGTGAATAACATAAGAATTTGACAGCTTCTGATGGATGCTATGCCTTGACCATGGTGACTTATGTAAATGTGAGATATATAAAGAGTATGGGCTATTTAGCTACTTCATTATCATTGTAAAACCCATTTCTACCTCTACTAAAGCTAATATCTATTCTCTCACTGAATCTGGCCTCTCTATTCATCAGATCTCCTCTCAGACTGGCCTAGAAAAGTCTACTGTGGCCAGAATCATCAAGGAATTTCTTCCAAACAAGGAAAAAATCAGGCCAGGGCATTCTTCCAAGCTTTTTTCTACTAATAGAAAAAGAATTGTTTCTAGTATTATCATTGAAAAGGCCGAGAATGCTGTTTAGGCTATCCATCTCATCAATTCCACCCTTTCCTGCCCCATCTCTTTCCAGACTGTTTGCAATGTGCTCAAGTGTGCTTCTCTAAAGGCTATAGTTAAGAAAAAGAAGCTCTTCTTATTCCTCAAGCATAAAAAACAAAGACTAGCTTTTACTCTCAAGTATCAAAACTAGACTGTGGAGGACTAGACTAGAGTCATTTGGTCAGATGAAACCAAGATTAATAGGATTGGATCAAATAAAAGAAAGTATGTGTAGAAAGTGGTAGGTAAGCCTTTGCAGGATAAAGAGGTTCAAGGGATAGTGAAGTTTGGGAAAGGTTTCTTAATGGTTTGGGAATGTATTGGCAGGAATGGTGTGGAGATTCTGGTAGAGGTGGAGGGTAAGATGAATGCTGAGCAATATGTTTTCATTTTGAAGGACAATCTGCTTTCTAGCATGGAGAGTTCTAGAATTTCTAAAGAGAGCATTATCTTCTAGCAAAATAATGACTCCAAGCACTCCTTCAAAAGAACTTAGAATTGGTTTAACTTTCATAGAATCAAGCTTTTGGACTGGCCAGCTCAGTCTCCAGACCTTAGCTCTGTTGAGTATCTCTGGCAAATCTTGAAAAAAAAGCTCAACAGCTATCCAAAACCATCAAAAGAAGTATAGGAGCTTTGAAAAAGGATTATAGTGGAATGGGGCAAGATTGAGGTTGAGCAGTATCAAAGATTGATTAAAAGCATGCCTAAAGGCCAAAGGGGGGACCACTAAATACTAAAAGTCTAGATCAGAAATAATGCTTAAATAATTGTCTTAATGATATATTATTTTAAAATGGCTATATCTCAGTGCCATGACAACCAAATCACATGATATAAGTGGTGTTAGAATGCCAAGAGCAAGTACTATCTTTGACCCTACAAGTGTTTGATCTTGTTTGTTCCATATCTTTGGCAATTGACCCATTTGTTCAAAATGGCCTAATATTGGAACAATTTTTTGAGCCACTGTATAACAAGTAAGTACACTCTGTTATATAAGTAGCCAGAGTCTGCTACTAGAGATGAGGGATACAAGGATGGACTTTGTCTTGGGGAACTCAAAGGTGCTGAGGACAGAGGAACATAGTGCAGGGACTGCAGTGGACTCAAAACTATATATTATTGCATAGACCAAGAATGAGACCTACAACATATGACACTGTGGTATATATTCTACAATGGAAGATTATAGAAGGTTATGGAAGAAGGGGAGACTAAGCCATTGTGAGAGAAATGGCTGCAGAGTGTAGTAAGTGTTCCAAAGTAATAGTACTCAAGTCAAAGAGATAAAGAAAGAAAAGCTACAGAATGTGGGGCCATTACCAGGATGAAATAATGTTCTACATATCAAATGAAGAAAGAAGGAATGTATTGTGAAGTAAGAAGAACAAAGAGAAAAAAATGATGATAAATAAGGAAAATTATAACAATACCTCCTTTGTACACTGGAAGTCCTACTTCTAGTATCCTATCCTCATGTGGGGCCTCCATAGATCACCAATGCCTGAGGTATGGTGTAATGCTCATATGAACAATCATCTCTGATGCATCCATATGTATCACATGTTGAGCAAATCCTCCAAGAACAAAAATGAGGTCCATATTCCCAATTAAGATAGAAGGAGTACTGGATGCAATGGCAATTGTGAATGTTATGCCTAGGGGTCCAGATGGAATAGGTGGGACATCAGTACTATAAGCAATTTGCTTGATAGTGATCCCTACCTCCATACTAAAAGCAGGTGGTGGTATTAGTGGCTGATGTAGGGGTGATGACAGGTTAAAGGACTTAGTGAGGGGAAGAGAGTACCCATTGGCTGTTGGAAAGAGTGAGGAGAAACTCCCAATTAGTGGCAATAACTAATTGGTCAAGTTCAAAAGTGAAGATTCCCAAAGGACCTTCCAAGTTCAAAAAGACAGATGAGGAGAAAGGGACATTGGCAGGCAAAGGAGGAGGGGGTGGAGAAGAGATTCATTCTACTAGAGGAGGGATAGGCAGGGCTGGAGATGCAGGGGTGGTAGTAGATGGAGAAGGAGAAGTGGATAAAATCTCAAGGGTATGACTAGAAGAAGTAAAAGACTTGAGGTAATGGTCCTGTTCCTGTAGTGAAAGAGAAAGATAGATATGTCTAAAAGTGTGGAAGATCAATTCCAGGGCTATCATAGAAACATACATATCAAAACTAAAAAGTTAAAGGATGGAGAGGATTCTTTCTGAAATTTTGTTTATAGTAAGGCATAAAGGAATTCCTATCATGAGGGGAGTGTCAGAAGGAATGCAACAATAATGATAATATTGGGCACATGTGGCATCATAAAATAATCATACTAGTTTCTATATAATTTCATTCTCTTGGTACAAAGGAAGGACCTCTACAGTGTGGAGGAGCAGGGGGTCCATGAGGATGGTGCTGTAGAGGATGAAGGTGGCATAGATGGGCAAGAAGGTAGGCTACACTCATGAGGATCTGAGTCATGCATGCCCAGACAACAAGAAGGAGATGGACAAGGTAGGAGAAAGCATGTTTAAGGCAGAATAGAATAGTGGGATTGATGGGCATTTACTGGCAATGGGAGAATGTGGCAGCCCAATATATAGTGTGTTATGCAAATAGCTTGTGTCTACTACATAGAGACTAGAGGCACTAGAATGAAGTGGGTCTTGAATAAACTCAGAGGTGCAAGGGACAAAGGGCATGGTGCAGGGGCTGTAGTGGACTCAAGGCTATGTGTTATTGCATAGACCAAGAATGAGGAACTAATGTATAGGGCATGACAGTATATATAGTGGCTCAAAAAAGTGTCCCAATGTTGGACCATTTTGGACAAATGGATCAATTGCCAAAGATATGGAATAAATAAGATCAAATACTTGCAGGGTCAAAGATAGTACTTGCTCTTGGAATTCTAACACCACTTATATCATGTGATTTGGTTGTCATGGCACCAAGATATAGCCATTTTAAAATCACATGTCATTAGAACACTTATTTGAGCATTATTTCAGATCTAGACTTTTAGTATTTAGTGAGCCCTCCTTTGACCCTTATCACTGCCTCTAACCTTCTAGGCATACTTTCAATCAATCTTTGACACTCCTCAACCTCAATCTTGCCCCACTCCACCACAATTCTCTTTCAAAGCTTTTATACTCCTTTTGATGGTCTTGGATAGCTGTTGAGCTTTTTTTTCAAGATTTGCCAGAGATGCTCAATAGAACTAAAGTCTAGAGACTGAGCTGGCCAATCCAGAAGCTTGATCCTATGGGAGTCAAGCCAATCCTAAGCTCTTTTTAAGGAGTGCTTGGAATTATTATCCTACTAAAAGATTATGCTCTCCTCAGAAATTCCAGAACTCTCCATGCTGGAAAGCAGATTGTTCTCCAAAATGATGACATATTGCTCAGCATTTATCTAACCCTCTACCTCTGCAAGAATTCCCACACCATTCCAACTCATACATTCCCAAACCATTAAGGAACCTCCTTCAAACTTCATTGTTCCTTGAACCTTCTTATTCTACAAAGGCTCACCTGCCACTTTCCATATATACTTTCTCCCATCTGACCCAATCCTGTTGATCTTTGTCTCATCTGACCAAATGACCCTAGTTCAGTTCTCCACAGTCCAGTTTTGGTACTTAAGAGCAAAAGTAAGCCTTTGTTTTCTATGCTTGAGTAACAAGTAAGGCTTCTTTTTCTTAATCACAGCCTTGAGAGAAGCAGACTTGAGCATATTGTGAATAGTCTAGAAGGAGGTGGGGGAGGGGAGGGTAGAATCAATGAGATGGGTAGCCTGGACAGCATTTTCAGCCTTTCCAGTGGTAATACTAGAGACAATTCTTCTTCTATTAGTAGGGGAAAGCTTAGAAGGATGCTCTAGCTTGATGTTTTCCTTATTTGGAAGGAATTCCTTGATGATCCTGGCCACAGTAGACTTTTCTAGGCCAGTCTAAGAGGAAATATTATGAATAAAGAGGCCAGATTTAGTAAGAGAGAGAATATTGACTTTAGTAGAGGTAGAAATGGATTTCATGGTGATAATGAAGTAGCTGAATAGCACATCATCTTTATATACCCCATATTTACATAAGTCACCAGGGTCAAGGCATAGCATCTATCAGAAGCTGTCAAAGTCTTATGTTATTTACCAAATTATAAATGATAGCATAATGCTTAAATAAATGTCCCAATAACATGCCATTTTAAAATGGCTATATCTTGGTGCCATAACAACCAAATCACATGATCTAAGTGGTGTTAGAATGCCAAGAGCAAGTACTATCTTTGACCCTGCAAGTGTTTGATCTTGTTTGTTTCATATCTTTGGCAATTGACCCATTTGTCCAAGATGGTCCAATATTGGGACACTTTTTTGAGCCACTGTAAGCTATGGTGGAAAGCCATAGAAAGTGAAGGAACAGAGATAACCAAGCCATTACCAGAGAAATGGCTGTGGAGTGGGGTAAGCATCCCAAGATCAAGGTAAATGAAGAGAGAACAATGAGTAAGAAACTATAGATGACTATATGTTCAAAGAAAGAAATGCTATGGCATGTGATGATACTACCAGGAGAAAGTAATGTTTAATGTATGAGATGAAGAATGGAGGGGAGAACTGAGGAATGAGGATAAAGATGAGGAAGGTGTGATAAAAGATGTAAGAAATTGTAACAATACCCCCTTTGTATACTGAAACCCCTGGTTCCAGTATTTCACCCTCAAAAGGGGCCTCCAAAGATTGCCTTCACCTAATGAATGGTATAATGCTCATACAGACAATCATCTCTGATGTATCCAGTCTCATTACAAGTGAAGCAAACTTGCCTAGGGCAAAAGCAAGGTCCATATTTCTAATTCTGGTAGTAGAAGCATTGGGTTCATAAGCAAGAATGAGCATTGTGGCCTGGGGCCAAGGTATGACAGGTCAGGCAGCAGTATTGTAAGCAGTTTGCTCAATAATGACCCCTACCTCCACACTAAAAGCAAGTAGTGGTGTTAGAGATAGGTTGTTGATGTACCAGTGAGGTTAGAACTTGTGAGGGGAAAGAGAGGACCTATTGCCCATTGGGTAAGGTAAGGAGAAAGCTATGGTTTGCTGCAACTATGTCCAGATTGAGAGTGTAGGTGGTTACTTCTAGGAAGTCTTCCAAGTCCATAAACATAGTGACAGTGGACAGGGATGTTGTGGGAGATAAAGGAGAGGATGAAGGTGAGGCAATCCTATTAGCCAGGGTAGAGGTTGGGGCTGTGGGGAAAGAGGGAGTGATAGTAGGTAGAGATGAGGAAATGATGGTATTTGATAATAAAGTAAGGGATTTCAGGTAGTGGTCACATTTCTGCAGTGTTAGGGAAAGATATACTTAATGAAAGGTAGGAAATATAAGATCTGGGGCAATCATGAAGACATAAGTATTGAAACCAAACAGATGAAGAATAGATAAAATTTGTTCTGGAAGTTTGTTAATGGCTAATCATAAAAAAATACCAAACATGAAAGGGAGGTCCAATGGGGCATAATGGTTATGATAATACTGAACACAAGCAATTTCATGGAATAAGTGCACCAGCTCCTAGGTGACTTTGTTATCCTGGTAAAGGGGAAGAGCCTCAATGGTGTGGAGGAGCTGGGGGTCTGCAAGGATGACACTATATAGGATAAACATGGCTGAGGTGGGCAAAAAAAAGGGCTGCATACATGAGGATCTGAGACATGTATACCCAGACAGTGACAATGAGATGAATGAGGTGGGTGAAAGCATTTTCTAGTATGACATGAATGGTGGAATTGATAGGCATCTACTGGTGAGAGGAAAACATTGTGGCCCAATATATAGAGATGGTGATAGTGGTAAGAAGGATAAGGCTAAGGAGAGCAATGGATGTAATGAGTCAGTAGTCAATGTAGTCCATGGTGGGTCCTGATTACCACAGTTGATGGTGATATTTATAATCTGTCAATATGAAGGCAGTGTGATGGAGATTAATCTTGGGCTCCCAGGTATTTTCTGATAGGGCATAGCCCTTCCATTTAATGAGATAGTGATATTAATCAGGAGTACCCCTGTGTGTCAGAATGGCTTTGACTTCATACTCTTCTTTATCATCTATAATCTCTGGTGGGGGTTTCAGGAATGGTGGGCCATAAGCTTCTGTCTGTCTGAATGAGGAAAAAAGGGAGGCATGAAATATATCATGAGTTTTTCAAGATTTGGGGAGTTTAAAGCAATAGACTAGGGGAGAGAGGACTTGAGTGATTTCAAATGGGCCAACTTGCTTAGATGCTAGTTTCCTGAAGGGGAATGAAATGCAGAGATGAGTGGCCTCCAGCCATATCTTATCTCCAACTTTCCAAGGGGTGAATTTGCAAGTTTGATGTTTGGACATAGCCTATCTGGCTAATTCATGAGCTGCAAGTGCCTCATCCCTTACTTTGGTTAGGGACTCCATTCTAGATAAAAATGTGGAGATAAATGTCATTGTAAGGGTGGGAAATGCTTGGGGTTCATAGTCCATCATTGGACTAAATGGGGATTTCTGAGTGGATAAGTGGGGGCAAAAATTGTGCTGGAATTCCATGGTAGTAAGGAAGTTCACCCACTTCTGGGGATTATTACCACAGAAGATTCAAAGGTAGATCTCCATTTCCTGATTGATCCTTTCTATTTAACCATCTGTCTGTGGGTGATATGCAGTAGACAGTTTGATGTCATAATGGAGTAATCTAGCTAGTTTTTGAGCTAGTGCTGAGGCAAACTATGGTCCTTGATCAGAGATAATAGAGTCCTGTACTCCAAACCATTTGAATACATGGTTATGAAAGAGTCAAGCTACCCCCAGTGTGTTGATTGTTTTGTGGCAAGGGATGAGAATTACCCCCTTTGTAAGCCTATGGTTGACCATGACCATGATGGAATCAAAACCTTTTGATTTAGATAGGTCCATTGTAGGAATACACTCAGTATGAGACAAAGTCTTCAACTATGTATTGCACACCTATAGGAATATACTATAGAGTATAAGTAATAAATAGTAAAGTAAGAATGACTAATCTTACCTCGGTATGAAACAGAGTCTTCAACTGAGGTGTAGATACACACTGTGTCTGAATTTATTTAACTGATTATCTAAGCAAGTCCATTTATAACATAGTTCATAGAAAAAATACCACAACACCTCCCCCTAAACAGAACCATATAATCCAAGTTCCTGGGCAAAGTGTTTAGCTTTAATATTAGGTAGTGCTTTTGTAAGTGTATCCACAACCATGTTATTTGTAGGGCAATAAAGAAAACAAATGAAACCTTCCTCTACCATGAAATAAATAAAGTGGTACTGAATGTCAATATGTTTGGTGTGTGCATGGTAGCTTCCATCTTTTGTCAATGTGATAGCTGCCTGATTGTTTCTATATAAAGCTATTGGCTCTGTGAGAGGTCAAAACATTTCTCCAATGAAATGACAAGGCCATAGCACTTTTTTTGTAGCATGAGTTGCAGTGACATACTCAGATTTCACTGTTGACAATGTAATAAGTTCCTGTTTCTTTAAATCCCAAAGTATTGCTCCCCTATCACTAAGAAATGTGAATCCAGTGATTGTACAATGGTGCTTCTGAGATATGCCATTAGCATCAACATACCCAACAAGACCCTTCATTTGCATTTCAAAAGTCAATGTGAGTGCTTTTATTCCTACAAGGTATTAATAGATTCTTTTTACTGCTTCCCAATGGTTCCATCCTGGGTTGGTGTTAAACTATAACACGAAGAATATAGCAAAGGCTATATCTGGGCAGGTTCCAACTGTGAGATGCATGAGTGAGCCAATGGCTTGGCAGTATGGGATGTTGTGCATTTGTGCAATTTCATTTGTCATCTTCAGACATTGTTTCTCAGATAAATGGATGTGGGGGTCAAGTGGGATCAAGACCAGTTTGACATTAGCAAAATTGTACTTAGCCAAGATAGCATTAATGTACAGTTCCTGACTGAGGGATATGGTTTGGGTAGCTTGGTCCCTCATAACCTTCATTCCCAATAGCCAGTTAATCGGTCTAAAATCGGTTATGTGGAACTGCAACATGACTTTGGCTTTAAACACTTTGATGAGTTCTAACAAACTTCTAGTAACCATATAGTCATCAACATGTAAAGCAAGAATAAGAATATGCTCAGCTATTCAGGCTACAAAAACTCCCCAATCTGCTTTTATTTGATTGAATCCTAGTTTATTGAGCATGTGTGATAATCACTGATACCATTTCAGTACACCTTGCTTTGAACTGTAGAGGGCAATGCATAGCTGTGTGACAAGATCTAAACCC
>JBBPUB010000700.1:0-10403 GCA_038094415.1 Xerocomus alliaceus
ACCCCCTAAATCTGATAAAGTCCCTGCAGCAGTATGATTTGCAGATGAGATGGCTGCCACTTTTGATCAAGTGAAACAGAATATGAAAGCAGCATAGGAGCACCAAAAGAAATATGCTAATCAGAATTAAAGCTCCTCCTCTGGTTATAAAATAGACCAGCAGGTCTGGTTATCTATGGAAAACCTTAAGCTGACACATGCATCAAAGAAGCTTTCAGAACAATGGCTTGGTCCATATGTTATCACTAAATTAATTGGAACCAATGCAGTGGAACTGCAACTTTCCTACTCTATGTGAATTCATTTAGTTGTGAATATATCTCACATCAAACCTTACAAGGACTGCCTTAAGGATCAACCAATTGATTGGCCTGGACCAGTTAAGATTACAAAAGATAGAGATAATGAATGGAAGATAGACTATATTGTGGATAGTAGATATCAGCAGCACCAACTGGAATATCTGATACATTGGAAAGGATATGATGAAACTGATTGTATCTGGGAGCCACACTCCAACCTTGTTAATGCCAAAGAGGCAATTTCTAATTTTTACAGGAATCATTCTTCAGCTCCTTAAGTCCTTACTATGGATCCTGCACAGTTTCTATTTCTTTTCCATAAGTAACCTAACAATATCACCAATATTCTGACTCATCATCTCTCCTTTGATCATTTGGACAATGGTCTTTAGGAGGGGGGTAGTGTGACAATCCTTGCTGTCTCATAAATGGTCTCTGGTAGACTCTTTATCAAGTGGACTTAGCATATACTCTTTGCTGGATCTTATCTTATCTTTTTTGTCTAATCTGATCATGCTTATTTTCTGCTCTTCTTCCCAATCAGATCTAAACCCTTTTGGCTATTCTTTTCCACAGTAATTACCATGTCTTCTAATTTTCTAACTGCTTAGCCAGTGCCCTTCTTTAATCACTGTGTGATTCTTTTCATTTCCATGCTATGCATGGCTATGGCACAGCCCACTTAAGTACCACTACTGCAGCTTCTCTTCCATTTGATCTGCCACCCACAGCATCAAACTTCTTTTCATTTCCATTACCCTCAGCCCTAGAGGCTATGATATGCCTTTAATGCCATTGGATGGCTAGACATAGCAATGGACTCTGACTTGCATAGTATCTAATCAGATATTAGGATTAGCAATACATATACAAACAGTAGAGTAGTATATAAATCCCAAGGACAACACTGGGTAGATCCCTAGTTTAGTCTCTTGAATTACCACTAGAACTCAACTACTAAGTCTTTAACCACCTCAACTCTTTGCTCAATATAGTGAGTTAGTACCTTTCAATTATCTTTTACTGATAGTAGTAGTAGTAGATCAGATCCAGTTTCACCTTGGATCTCTGCTATTTCACTATGGGGTTAAGATCTGAAGACTGAGCAGGCCATACCATGACCTCAAATCCATGGTCCTCAAGCCATTCCCTAGTCTTTTTACTAGTATGCTTGGGGCCATTATCTTACTGAAAAATAATGTCTTCTAAAGATTTTCCATAATCTGTCAGGGTTTGTTAGAGCTCATCCTTCAAGATCTGTACATAAAGGTTAGCATCCATCTTACTATCAATCTTGCAAGCCATTCCAATCCCTTCCCATGTGATGATTCTTGCCATCTCATATATGGTCTTTGGTAGACTCTTCGTCAAACAGTCTTAGCATGAACTTTCTTTTCTTTGATCTTATCTGATTGGAGCTTATCTTCTGCTCTTCTTCCCGATCAGATCTATCTCCATTTGGCTAATCTTTCACATAGTAATCACCATGTTTTCTAATCTTCTAACTGCCTTGCCAGCACCCTTTTTTAATCTCCATTGAGATTCTTTTCATTTCCATGCAGTGCATAGCTGTGGCACAGCCCACTTAATTACTGCTGCTGCAGCTTCTCTTCTATTTGATCTGCCACCCACAGTATTAAACTTCTTTTCATTTCCATTCCCCTCAGCCCTAGAGGCTGTGGTACACCTTTATTGCCATTGGATGGCATAGACATGGACACAAACTCTACCATAAATTGGAACTCAGCTATCCTAAACAGGTATTAGGGTTAGCAAAACATATACAAATAGATAGTAGTATATAAGGCTGGTGTGATGATCCTTGCTGTCTCGTATAGTCTCTGATAGACTTTTTGTTGCATCAGACTTAGTGTATACTTTTTGCTTGATCTTATCTTATCATTTCAGGACTAATCTGATCGTGCTTATCTTCTGCTCTTCTTCCTGATCAGATCTATCTCCATTTGGCTATTCTTTGTCATGGTCACTACTATGTCCTTTTAAACTTCTAATGCATGTAGCCAACACCCTTTTAATCACCAAGTGATTCTTTTCATTTCCATGCTGTGCATGGCTATGGCACAGCCCAGTTCATAACCACTGCTGCGGCTTCTCTTCCATTTGATCTGCTACCTGCAGTATCAAACGTGTTATTCATTTCCACTCCCCTCAGCCCTAGAGGCTGTGGTATGCCTTTATTGCTATTGGATAGCTACAACATGGACTCTTATCTTAGTCAAAACCCTACTGCGTAGGCATAGCATTCTATCTAATCAGGTAATAGGGTTAGACAAACATGTACAAATAGTATAGTAGTATATAAACCCCAAGAACAATGCTGGGTAGATCCCCAGTCTAGTCTCTTGGTTTTCACCTAAACTCAACTACTTAAGTCTCAAGACCTCAAACCTACTTGCTACTAACTGTAGCAAGTTAGTACTTCTTTTTCTTTTTTTAGCTAATAGTTAGTAGTAAAGCCGGTTCAAGTTCCCTCTCGGGTTCAGCCATTTCATTAGACTAGACTCTTACTCTTTCTAGTGACCCCCTTTACTACAGAAGCAAGGGTACTAATGAGTACTAGTGCCCATCCAGTTCCACCACTCCCTTTGTTCCTTTATTGTCAGTCGCCAATGGGCAGAGCTGAGAGAAGAGCAAGAACAGGCCACACAAGTCCTGGATGGTGGAAACAGATCCATCTTGCCAGTAATCACCTTCTTAAGAGAATTAGAAGGTTCTTTACCTGGATTCCCCCATCAGGACTCAATTGTGAGAGATATGATCAACAGAGATGTGAGAACAGAGAATGGCTGCAAAGAGAGTACACCGCCAGCCACTGATTTGAAGGAAGAGGACATAGTCATCCCCCTTATAGTATCCACCCCTACAAAGTCAGAGAGAGAAGAAGAATCCCCAGACCTCCTCCTTCCGCCTACCCCTGACTCCAATGACTGCAGCCCAGGTTCAAGCATTACCGATGCCGCAGATCAGTTACCACTGCAGAGGCTGCCCTCAGAAGAAGAGAGGGGCTTCTATGCTTTAGCTTCAACAGTTCAGGCAAATTTCTATAGCCAAACCTTTAATCTCCCTAAATACCACCTATCAGAAGGGTGGTCAGAATACAAGTTTGAAAAAGCACCTGCAGTACCGCTGCCACCTAGGAAAAGGCAAAAAAGGCAATACCAGCAGGAGATAAAGAGGGGAATAGAAAGAGGAAGTAGGATAGGACTACGAAATATCCCACTGTGCTCTTACAAATATTGAATGCAATTAATTATCATTCTCCTCCTTTTTAGTTTGACATTTTACATCATCACAATTTACTTTCTCAGATGGATCGCCAAGTATGCAACCAATTCACAAGTCCCAATTCTCTTTGTAGGAAATTGGTCAAGAACTTTTTGCACACCTTACTCCACCTTCCTAGGAGTAGTACCTGCAACAAGCACATCCTCTGAGGGTTGGATCTTTGGTGAAGGTCTACAGCAACATTCTCATTGCCAAAACTATTAGATGATTTCAAAGTTTAAACTCATCCTTGTCACCATTGTAGGAATCTTTCTAGTCTCTATCCTCGTAATCTGCTGGATCATTAAGCAAGTCATCAAACAAAACACCCCAATACTCACAGTAGTACACATTTACAAAACAGAAGAAAACCCATTTGGAGTAAGCTTTGGAATAGTAAGCCCAACAAAAGCATCCAGAGATAATTGGAGATACCACGGAGGTTGGTATAATAACGATTGGCACATGCCACCTCTAGTCAGATCTGAAGAAGATGATAATGCCACTGTAGCCACATTTGACTAAATATGTCGCTACCTGAACACCTTTCCAATGTGCTGGACACATTAGCTGGATCTTCTAAAAACAATCTATCCCAATTGGAAATTCATCTCAAAGACTTCCTCAATATCCAGAGTTGGGCTATGGAACAGATATTACGAGAGAACAAAAAACTCCGAGAAGATGTGGAAGAAATGGAAGAACAGGTTAAAGCAGATTCATCTTCCCATGCAAATACTTGCATCACAAAGATTGTGGCAGATCCAGGAGAATATGGGGAAGAAAGTTTGAAGAATGGTGGACAAAAGCCCAAGTATGGCGCCAAGAAAATATTGGAGCCTTACGAGGAGAAGTAGGAGTAAAAGCAATCCTATTGTGAATGACTAAAGGAGATGCTGGAGCATTCACACAAGCTCATCTCAACAAGATCTTGAAGGGAGAAGAAACAGATTGGCCTGAGTTCAAAAAACTCGTAGAGCTTCATTTCTGATTAACCAATGAGAGAGAATGGACAAGATAACAGATTGAAAATCTGAAGCAAACCAATAAGATGATGGTAGTCCAATATCTCATAAAATTGGAAAATTTCCTATCACAAGCTGAATATGATGGAGATCAGATCTTGCAGATCTTAGAAAGGAACATGAATCAAGATATGGTCAAATATCTCTTCCTGAGAGATGGACGCTATAAAGATTGCACCACATTCATGACCAAAGTCAAGGAATATGGAGAACATCAAGAACTCCTTGGCTTTATCTGATGGGGCACTGCAGATTGGATCAACCACCCTACAAGAGATCCTAATGCTATGGACGTAGATGCAGTCCAGAAAGGGGAGAGAAGACCCCTTAAATGCTTTAATTGCCAAGGACCACATATCACCTCCAAATGCATGAAACCCAAGAAACCATATGAAAAGTGTAAATTCCTTGAAGGAGGACATGCCAAATGGTGTGCAATGGGATGACCATCACGAAATATCAGAGAAATGAGTTCTGATCCATCCCATGAACCTGAAAGTCCACCCAAGAATAAAGGAAAAGCATGGGATTGGAATAGATCGGTCATAGGCATGTCATTTGACAAAGCATGAGCTTGGTTCAAGGATTATGAAACAATCTTTTTCAAGAAGGGAAAAGATTAAGGCCACCCCTTAGCTCTGGGAATATAAGGGGCCCAAATTGATATACTATGCTGGAAATAGAAGAAACTTTATCTTTGCCGTCAAGTGGATCTCATTTAGATAATGAGCTTGGCCAGGATGAAACACCAGTGCTTGATTCACTTATAAACAATGGCAGGGAAGTTTTCCCAGAAGTAGTCGAAATAAGAAGCATGATAGAGGAAATCCCTACAATCACTCAGAAAAGACATGATGTAAGAACAATATATCCAGATCTGACTGAGTCAGATCTAGAAGAACTACTACCTGAAGAAGAAGATGAGTTTTGTTTTCTACGAACTCTAAATCCCAAAAAGGATATAGTACTTCCTATTTGAATAACTCCGAAAGTTAATATCCCTTTTACAAAAACAACCGCCCTCCTAGATTCTGATGCAAATGTGATCTTCATTGATCAAACATTTGCACAGCGTCTTCATTTACCTTTAACCCCCTTAAGACACCCCATACCAGTATACAACACTGATGGAATGTTAAATGCTGCTGGAAAAATTACACATAATTGTCAACTTGTTATGGAATATGAAGGTCATTGTGAGAAATTGACAGCTGAGGTCACTGATCTAGGAAAGTTCAAATTTATTCTGGGATATAAGTGGTTACAGTGCCACAACCCAGAAATAGATTGGACTACCAAAAAGGTTCAATTGACAAGATGTCCCCAGCATTGTCGAAATCTCCAACAAGGTGATTTCACCCTAAGCAAGTTTTTACAAATGATACAAAAAAAACAGCAAGACCAATCATACCAGGTATATTATTGGATCCATCGACAAGAAAAGAACAATGTGTTAGAAAGAGTACAACCAAAAGAAGTACCCCCAGAACAACTAGTCCCTAAAGAATACCATGATTATCTCATGGTCTTTTCCAAAAAAGAATCAGAGAGGATGCCATTATGAAAACTCTGGGATCATGCAATAGATTTGCAAGATGATTTTAAACCAAAGAAGGGAAGGATTATACCCTTATCTGTGGATGAACAAGAAGAAGTGACTGCATTCCTGGATGAACAATTACAGAAAGGCTATATCCAACCTTCAAAATCACCTCAAACATTACCTGTGTTCTTCATTTCAAAGAAAGACGGAGGAAAGTGTATGGTAC
Source organism: Xerocomus alliaceus (assembly GCA_038094415.1). Lineage (NCBI taxonomy): Eukaryota > Fungi > Basidiomycota > Agaricomycetes > Boletales > Boletaceae > Xerocomus > Xerocomus alliaceus. The sequence goes on from JBBPUB010000700.1 coordinate 6,382, forward strand.
AGGATTACCAATACCTAAATGAAAGAACCATCAAGAATAACTATCTGTTACCTCTCATTTTGCAACTAGTCAATAAACTCAAAGATGCTAAGTTGTTCACCAAAATGGACCTTAGATGGGGATACAATAATGTACACATCAAAGAGAGAGATGAATGGAAAGCTGCTTTCATGTGTTTCCGAGGAGCATATGAACCTCTTGTAATGTATTTTGGATTATGCAATTCCCCCACCACTTTCCAAGCAATGATGAATGAAATCTTCATGGACTTGGACAATATAATGGTAGTCTATATCGATGATCTACTAATTTTTACTAAGACTTTGGATCAAGCAGAGCATAATCGCATTGTGCTTGAAGTCCTAAAGAGATTAAAAGAGAATGATCTATTTGTAAAAGCCCCCAAGTGTCGCTTTTGTATCACTGAAGTAGACTTTCTTGGTATGATCATGGGAAAAGACAGCATTTCTATGGACTCAAAGAAGGTAGAAGCTGTTACTCATTGGCCTATTCCCTTGAATCTCAAAGGAGTATGAAGCTTTCTGGGATTAGCTAATTTCTATTGTTGATTCATTTCCAATTTCTCTCAACTGGCTAGACCACTTAATGACCTCTTAAAAAAAGAAATTCCCTTTCACTGGGGAAATGATCAACAACAAGCCCTTGAAAGGCTTAAAACCGCTTTCATTACAGCCCCAGTCTTGGCTTATCCAGATATAGATTGCAAATTTTGTTTAGAAGCTGATGCTTCAGATTATGCCATGGAAGCTGTGCTCTCAATAAAGAAAGATGATAAATGGCATCCTGTTGCATATGCCTCTCATAGCATGCAACTGGCTGAATGAAATTATCCCATCTCAGATAAAGAAATGCTTTTGGTAATCAGGGCATTGGAAGAATGGAGACATTATCTCAAAGGAGCTAGATTTCCAGTGGAAGTCTGGAATGATCATCAAAACCTCCAATGGTACCAGACAAGGCAAGACCTAAATTGCCAATAAGCAAGATAGGCACAATATCTTTCTAGATTTCACTTAAAATGGATTCATAAGTCTGGAGCTACAATGGGAAAAGCAGATGCTTTATCCAGAAGAGAAGATCATGCTGTGGAAATAGAAGATGACAACAAAGGAGTGTTAGTCATTCCACCAGAGCAGATTGGATCAATGGAGCTAGACACTCCAATTCTCATATCCAATGAAGGCAAACGACTTAACAAATCAATATTCAATGAGCTTTGTAAGCTAACAGAAAAGGAAACCATAAACCTGAGTTAAAAACACTTTTTACTCAAAGGCAAAGATGGTTTGTTGCATGACCCACAAGGCTATATATACATATCAGATTCTGCTCTGATTAAGATGAATATTCTCCAACTATACCATGACTCACCAATTGCTGGGCATCCAGGATATGAAAAAACAATGGAGTTGATCTCCTGATTCTATTGGTGGCCTGGAATATCCACCTTCATAAAGGAATATGTAACACATTGTGAGAGATGCCAATGGTTCAAAGGAACTAATAAGGCCCCAAGTGGACTTTTAAATCCTTTACCCATTCCCAAGGTTCCTTGAAGTCATATCTCTGCAGATTTCATCACAGATCTTCCAAAATCGTGCTCTTATGATGCCATTCTCACAGTCATTGATTGATTTTCAAAAGAAGTAGAATTTATTCCTTGCACCAAACAATGCAGTGCATTAGACACAGCTAGGCTGTTTCTCAACCATGTATGGAAGCATCATGGTCTTCCATCTTCTATTGTTTCAGATCAAGGTCTGCAGTTCGCTGCACAAGTAATGACTGAGATTAATAAAGCACTCTTGATTGAAACTAAATTAAGCACTGCCTTTCATCCACAAACAGATGGACAATCTGAGATTGTTAATAAAGAAGTACAGAAGTTTCTGAGAATCTTCTGTTCCAAAAAACAAGATAAATGGGCAGATTGGCTTGCTGTTGCCCAATTCTCTATTAATTCTAAACAACACATCTCTACCAAGAAAACCCCCTTTGAAGTCATGCATTCATATCAACCCAGAATAGGAATTAAACCATCAAAAACAAACAAGGCACCAGCTGCCGTCAGATTTGCTGATGAGATGGTCACCACATTTGACCAAGTACATCAAAATATGAAGACAGCACAGGCACATCAAAAGAAGTATGCAGATCAATCTTGCAGCCACTCCCCTAGGTATACTATGGGCCAACAAGTGTGGCTATCTACTGAAAACCTTAAACTCATGCATGCCTCAAAGAAACTTTCCGAAAGATGGCTCAGTCCTTTTACCATTACAAAGATGATGGGAACCAATGCAGTGGAACTAAAGCTTTCCAAATCCATGAGGATTCATTCAGTCGTTAATATCTCCCATATTAAACCTTACAAGGAATGCCTAGAAGGTCAGCCGGTTGAACAGCCTGGTCCTGTTAAAGTTACAGAAGATCAGAATAATGAATGGGAAGTTGATTTCATTGTGGACAGTAGATATTGGCAACGCTGACTGGAATATCTAGTACATTGGAAAGGATATGATGAAACAGAGCAAACGTGGGAACCACACTCCAACCTTACTAATGCCAAGGAGGCTATTTCCGATTTCTATCACAATCACCCTTCAGCTCCATGAGCCCTTACTATTGATCCCAAACACTTCCTGTTTCTTTTCCAGAAATGTCCTGAAAATATCACTGAAGTGGCTCCTCATCGTCTCCCCTTTGATCATTTGGACAATGATCTTTAAGTGGGGAGTAGTGTGATGATCCTTGCCGTCTTGTATACAGTCTCTGGTAGACTTTTTGTCACATTGGACTTAGCATATACTTTTTGCTTGATCTTATCTTATCGTTTCAGAACTAATCTGATCATGCTTATCTTCTGCTCTTCTTCCTGATCAGATCTATCTCTGTTTGGCTATTCTTTGCCATGGTCACTACCGTGTCCTTCTAAACTTCTAATACGTGTAGCCAACACCCTTTTAATCACCAAGTGATTCTTTTCATTTCCATGCTGTGCATGGCTATGGCACAGCCCAGTTCATAACCACTGCTGCGGCTTCTCTTCCATTTGATCTGCTATCCACAGTATCAAACATGTTATTCATTTCCGTTCCCCTCAGCCCTAGAGGCTGTGGTATGCCTTTATTGCTATTGGATAACTACAACATGGACTCTTACCTTAGCAGCATCTCTACTGCATAGACATAGCATTCTACCTAATCAGGTATTAGGGTTAGACAAACATGTACAAATAGTATAGTAGTATATAAACCCCAAGGACAATGCTGGGTAGATTCCCAGTCTAGTCTCTTGGTTTTCACCTAAACTTAACTACTTAAGTCTCAAGACCTTAAACCTACTCTCTACTAACCATAGCGAGTTAGTACTTCTTTTTCTTTTTTTAGCTAATAGTTAGTAGTAAAGCTGGTTCAAGTTCCCTCTTGGGTTCAGCTGTTTCAGCTGGGGACAAAGCTGAATTGATCCCCAGTCTAGTCTCTTGGTGTTTTCCCAGAACTCAACTACTAAGCACCCCTCAAGGTGACTCTTTTCTCAACAGAACGAGTTAGTCTTTTCTCTACTTTTCTTTACTAAAATAGTTGTAGTAGACTTGGTCTTCATCCTCAAGAGTTTTTGGTTGTTTCATCCCAAGTCATACAACTCCACATCATCACTGATTCTCCTCCAAACTTGATAGTACCCTTTACCAACCTATCACTAAGGCCCTCTCCTGCCTTTTTCCATGCCCACTTCTTGCCATCTGAGCCAATGCAATTAATCTTGATCTCATCTGAAAGAGATTTCATGATGATGGAAGTGGAAAAAGTGATGGTGTTTTGATGTGTTTGTACCATGTTGAACTTATGATATGTCACATGGCCCATGACTTATGTAATATCCTATCTTGACATGTAGTTTTAACATTTTAAAGTGTTAGCAACAAAACTGATTCAATGAGTACCCTTGATTAATTTGATGATATTTCCTGATACAGTAGGAATTACCTAAGCAATGTATAT
>JBBPUB010000705.1:0-10346 GCA_038094415.1 Xerocomus alliaceus
CAGCAAGTCAGAAGCTTGGTAGTGGTGAAATACTCCAGATTTTTGTGATCAGTGACAATGTCAACCGGAGTTCGGGAACCCTCAAGGTAGTGGTGCCAAGTCCAGAATGCCTCATGAATGGTGAGTAGCTCATTGTCATGGGTGTTATAATTGAGCTCCAGAAAATGGAGTGTCCAAGAGTAGTAAGTGACTGGCTGGATTTCCTCATCCATACAATGGATGAAGAGGATACCAGCAATAGCATAGTTGGAGGCATCAGTTTCTACTATGATTGGAGCATCCGGAACCCAGTGGGTAAGTATTGGAGCTGAGGTAAAGGCATCCTTGAGTGCCTGGAAGGCGGAACGACAGTCTGTGAAAAAGGTCCACGGAGTACCCTTTCATGTGAGTCAGGTCAGGGGAACAACAATATTGAAGTAGTTATAAATGAAACGCCTGTAGAAATTCACAAAACCCAAGAAGGACTGAATGTCCTTGACTTTCCAAGGCTTGGGCCAATCTAAGATTGCTTTAACCTTTTCTGGAGACATGATAAGTCTGGAGGGAGAGAGTTGGTATCTGAGATAATCGGTGGAGTCAGTGTGGAATTCACACTTATCTGGGTGGGCATAAAGTCCATATTTGTGGAGTCAACAGAGTACTTCCTGGACATACTCCTTGTGGAAGGCCTTGTCCATAGAGTAGATGAGGATGTTATCAAGATAGACTATAATGCAAACATCTAGTAGATCAGTGAAGATGGTGTTGACAAACCACTGGAAAGCTACTGGAGCATTGGTGAGACCAAACGGCATGACTAGCCACTCATACAAGCCGTATCGGGTCTGGAACAAAGTCTTCCATTCATCTCCCTTAGCAATGTGGACCAGGTGGTATGCATGCCAGAGGTCAATTTTGGTATAGATCTTAGCTCAGCTTGGAGCATCTAGGAGGTTGGAGATGTGGGAAAGGGAATAGCAGTCTTTCTTTGTAATCTTGTTAAGTCCTCGAAAGTCAATGCAGAGGCAAAGGGAACCATCCTTCTTGTGGACAAAGAGGACCAGAGCAGCATGGGTGGAAGAGGAGGGGTGAATGAACCCATTAGCTAGGTGTTCATCAAGGAATGTCCAGAGTGACTCAAGCTCGGAGGTGGAGAGGGAGTACATGGTGCCCAATGGAGGAGATGTGCCTTCTTTCAGGTTGATTCTGAGATGATGTTCGCAGTGTGGAGTAAGCTTAGAAGCCTTGCTTTTGCTAAAGACATCCGTGAAGTCATGGTAGTCCAAAGGGACTCCAGAGAGATCAACAGGATTCAGAGTTGTGGAAGATGCATGGAGTTGGGTATCCTTAGGGCAGAGTTGCAGGCTAAACTGTAAGAAGCCCTGAAGGTGATAGGCCAATGCAAAGGCAGGTGCATTGATTAGCACAATGGGTGGAGCCTTGTGATCACGGAAATGTGGTGGATCAGGGGGTGTGAGATCAGCCAGAGAAGGTAAGTCTGGAGGCTGTGGAGTAGAGCTTGAAGTTGCTAGCAAAGTCTGTCCAGATGGGCAGAACGAGATACTGCTCAAAACCCAGTCAATTAACAGATTGTAGCAGGTGAGCCAGTTGTGTTCTAGCATAAGAGAACAGGATCCATCCAGTGGAGTGATATAGAACATTGTCAGAGTGATGTCACCAGTTTCAAAATGGATAGAGAGATCGATAGCATGAGTAATGGTGGAGTTGGATGTTCCATCAAAGAGCCGAAGTTCAAGCGGAGAAATGGAGTATGGGGAAAGTCTGTGATCATTAACAAATGAGGTATTTATAAAACAATTGGACAATCTGGAGTCTACAAGTGTGGGGAAGGTTGGGATGTCATAGAAAAGAACTGAGATGGTAGGCATGAGAGAGCAGGGATCTGAGAGAGTGGACCTCCTTAGGTGCATGGATGGAGTCAATGCTACCTCAAGTTCATGCAGAGTCTACAAGGCTGCTGACTATTTTTTCACCTCTGTGCTAGAGGCCTTCAGTTTAACTTCTGAAGTTGTGGTCATAGCTGCACAAGCCTTGGATGCCCGGAATAATGACTTTAGGCACTCTTTAGCCTTGTGGCTGGCTTGACCACAGAACATGCATAGATTATTATTGAAGTGATGCTTTCATTCGACTACTGTGAGCTTGCCATCCTTACCTAGCTTGAATGACAAGTTGGGTTTGGAGGCCATGGAGGTTCTGAAGTTGGAGTGACTGCCAGAGTTGGAGGCCTTAGAGTTCTTTGTGGAACTCCTAGACTTGGAGTCTGAGGTGGGAGCAGATGAAGACAGGGCTGTAGATGTAGTGGCCTTGGAATTACCATTTCTGGAGTTAGACTCAAAAACCTTGTTGGCCCTAGAAATCTCTTTCCTATGTTCCCAATAGTGATGGTCGATCTGCTGTGCTAAAGTGCAAAGGTTATGGAGGTCGCTCGGTTTGCCAAGTCAAGACAACTTGTCCTTGATGTGATCAGGAAGTCCAATGTAGAAACTGTGGCAAAGCACTTCAGGACTCCATTCCCAGACTTGGCTCACCAGGCAGTTCCACTGGACTACATAGTTGGAGATGTGTTGGGAATCCTTTATGTGGAGTTGCTCAAGCCGAGCCTCTGCATCACCAATGGAATCGTGCAGACCAAAGTTAGACTGGAGTTCATACAGAAATACTTCCCAGCTGGTCATCCAGAGCAGATGGAGCTCTGGAGGTGAGCTGCTGAGAAGATCTGGCTCAAAATATTCAAGGGTGACTCCCTTGAGATAGGACTGCATGAAAGTGATTTGGCATGATTGTTGCAGAAAGACTTAGGATTGGCTTGGAAGTTCAACTTGTACTGGATAATGAAGGGATGGAGTTTCCAGGAATCCAGTCCATCGAATGGGTCTGACTCCTGGACTTTGGTTTTAGGAGTGTCGGAGGACTTATGCCAGAGTGCCTGCCGAGTCATGTCCCAAATGGCATTGGCGAGTTGGTTAAATGGTTCAAAAGCCAAGGATATGTCATTGGGCTGCTGCTCATCATTATCATTGAAGGGGTCACCTGGATCTGAAGGATTGGGTGGTTCTGAGGGATCAGATGGTGGATCATCACCATTATCATCTCCAGGGACTAGAGGGGCCAGAGCATGAAGACCTTCTTCTCTGGGAACAGGATTGTCCTGGAGTTCACAGATTCGGGGGGAGGCAGGGCCTATTTCCAGTAGCAGAGTGAGAGGAGAGTCAAAAGGACCAGAAGAAGTGGTGTGATGACAAGGTGCAGTAGAAATGGATGGGAAAGTCACAGGTCTAGCACTAAGGCTGTGGAAGTCACCAGGAATGGTGCAAGAGGAGCTGAAGACCGACTCAAGTTGTTGATGGGATGTCTGGGTATGCAATATAGTGAGTATGATGAGTACAAGTATAAGTTTGAATATACTGTTAAGTCTGGGTCCTTTAGATGAGTCTGACAATGTCTGAAATGGAGTTGCAATGGGAGGGTGAGGAAAGAATGGATGAAATGGAGGGGGCAAGGACATTTGGCACAGGACTTATATGTCACATCCTTGTACTCATTATCCTCAGAGTCAGAGGTCAGATAAGTGCAGAGCTTGAGGTTAGAAGCATGAGGAGGAGACTAATTTGATATTTAAACTGAAGTATGTACAAGTTGGAGTACCATATTTATACTACGGAGTCCAGATGGATTAGTAATGGAATGTGACAGGTTGTCAAAGGTGAAACAGAATGAGTAATGATATATCAAAGTTGGAGACAGGTTGAAAACATGCCCAAGACAGATTGGAGACAAGTCAGAGACAGATGTCTGAGACAGGTCCAGGACAGGTCGGAAACAGATGTTGGGCTGTCATACTAAGTGAGACACCTGCTTGGAGGAACTAAGAATGAGAATAACTGAAGGAGATCATATGAATTGGGAATATGAGAGACAAGATAAGAAATATCTAGGAGATCATACTGGAGATCGTACTGGAGATCATGCCGGAGAGTACCAGAGTACTGGAGTTGGAGCAGTATGTGACAAATATCCATGATACCCTTTCATCTAGTTTTTTGAACATTCAATTCATAGATTCTTCTAGTTAGTTCTACTCCTACTCCTCTGGTATCTGTTTTCCCAAACTTCATCTTACTCATCCAATTACTTATCCTTATTCATATCTTACAAATCTCCTCCATTCCATTACTAATCTAATGCAACTCTGTAGTATAAATACTATACTTCCGATCTATACATTCTCCAGTTTGAATATCAACTTAGTCTTTTCCAGACAAATCTAACCTCAAGCCTAGTGCTCATCTGACCTCTAACTCTAAGGATAGTGAGTACAAGGGTGTGACACATAAGTCCTGTGCTGAAAGTCCTCACCCACTCTGTTTCACTCTTCTCCTCCTTGCCCTCCTTCTGTCACTCTGTTTTGGACCTTGTTAGACTTGTCCAGAGGAACTGGACTTAACACATTGGAATTGTCTGGCAAGTCAAGTTCAGAAATGGAATTCCAGAGCACTTTGCCAGAGTTTCTATAATGGACTACCTGATGTGATGATCCTTGCCATCTCATATATAGTTTCTGATAGACTCTTCGTCAAATGAACTTAGTGTATACTTTTTGTTTGATCTTATCTTATCTTTTACATTCTATCTGATCGTGCTTATCTTTTGCTCTTCTTTCTGATCAGATCTAAACCCTTTAGACTATTTTTTTACATGGTAATCACCATGTTTTCTGACCTTTTAATACATGTAGCCAATGCCCTTTTAATCACCACATAATTCTTTTCATTTCTATGCTGTGCATAGCTATGGCACAGCCCACTTAATTACTGCTGCTGCAGCTTTTCTTCCATTTGATCTGCCACCTACAATATCAAATGTGTTATTCATTTCCAATACCCTAAGCCCTAGAGGCTACAATACATCTTTTATGCCATTGGATGGCTAGACATGGAAACAGACTCTGACATGGACAATACCTAGTATATCCTAATTAGATATTAGGGTTAGCAATACATATACAAACAGTAGGATAGTATATAAACTTCAAGGATGATGCTGGGTAGATTCCCAGTCTAGTCTCTTGGATTATATCCAAAACTTAACTCTTACAAGCCTCAAGCAACTCTCTACTAACCATAATGAGTTCGTACCATCTTTTAAATCTTTACTAAAGTAGTTTTGTAGTAGACCAGGTCTAGTAGCACTCTTAGTTCTGGTTGTTTCATTAGACTAGACTTTCTTTTCAGTGACCCCCTCTTCTATAGCCAGACAAGTACTAATGAGTACTAGTGCTTATCCAGTTCCACCAATCCCTTTGTTCCCTTATCATTGAACTCCAACAGGGAGTGCCAAGAGAAGGGTAAGAATAGACCAAACAGGTCCCAGATGGTGGGAACACCTCTATATTGCCAGCAACCACCTTCTTGAGAGAGTTAGAAGGTTCTTTATCTGGCTACCTCCATTAGAACTTGATTATGAGAGATATGATCAAAGGAGAATTGAGATTAGAGATCAGCTGCAAAGATAGTACATCACTGATCACCAACACAAAGGAAGAGGACATAGTCATCCCTCTTATCATATCTGACCTTATGAAGTTAGAGCCCAACCCAGACAGCCCAGACCTTCTCCTTCCATCTACCCCTACCCCAGATTCAAACAACTGCAGCCTGGGACCTAGTATCATAGACAGCAATCAGTTACCACTATATCGGCTGCCCTCAGAAGAAAATAGGGGATTCTTTACTATAGCTTTGATGGTACAGGCCAGTTTCTATAGCAACACTTTCAATCTCCCCCACTACAGATCACTCTTAGGGTGGTCACATTATGAATTTGAAGAAGCTCCTGCCCTGCCAAGGAAAAAACAATGGAAGCAATATTAGCAGGAGATAAAGAGGGAAATAGAAAGAGGAAGTAGAATAAGGTTAAGGAACATACCAGCAAAGACATATAAATATTGAATGCAATTATTTATCATCTGTCTTCTCTTTAGCCTGATTTTTTACATCATCATGATCTACTTCCTTAGGTGAATTGCCAAGTACACCACAGACTCCCAAGTCCCTATTCTTTTTGTAGGAAATCACTCCAGAACTTTTCACACCCCTTACTTCACCTTCATAGAAGTAGTACCCACAACCCATGCCACTTTAGACAGCTGGATCTTTGGAGAAGGACTCCAACACCACTGTTGCAACTGCTAGATGATTTTTAAAATTATTCTTGCCACTATCATAGGAATATTTCTGGTCATTATCACTGTTCTTTGCTGGATCATTAAATTGGTCATTGAATGCAATGCCCCCATCCTTGCCATAGTACATGTATACAAAACAGAAGAAAATCCTTTTGGAATAAGCTTCAGAATAGTAAGCCTGACAAAAGCCTTTAGAGATAATTGAAAATACTGTGGAGGTTGGTATAACAATAACAACTGGCATTTTCTGAGAGATAACAATGAAAACAATAATACCATAATTGGATTTGATTAAATCATATCCTTACCTGAGAATCTTACTAATGTGCTGGACATATTGTTAGGGTTGTCAAAACAAGAACTGGTCCAATTGGGAATTCATCTAAAAGACTATTTACATGTATAAGGCACCACCATGAAATAGATACTATGAAAAAATCAAAAACTCAAAGAAGAACTTGAGGAGATGGAAGAACAAATTGAGGCCCCTAGTGGGTCTAGTGGTTAAATAACTAAAATCATAGCAGATCCAGGAGAATACAATGAAACTAGAGGAAGAAAGTTTGAAAAGTGGTGGATGAAGGCTCAAGTATGGAGAAATGAAAACATAGGAGTACTCTGTGGAGAAGCTGGAGTTAAGGCAATCCTCTTGTGAATGATAAAAGGGGATGTGGGAGCTTTTGCTTGAGTTCATTTGAATAAGATCTTAAAAGGAGATATGATGAATTGGCTGAAGTTTAAGAAACTCATTGAACTTCATTTCTGGCTAACCAATGAAAAGGAGTGGGCTAGACAACAGCTCGAAAATCTTAAACAGACAGACAAAATGACAGTAGTCCAGTACTTTGTAAAGCTGGAAAACTACTTGTCACAAGCCAATTATGACAGAGATCACATCCTGCAAATCATGAAATAAAACATGAACCAGGATATGGTCAAATATCTTTTTCTCAGGGATGATCACTATTAAGATTGTGCCACCTTCATGACAAAAGTGAAGGAATACAGAGAAAGGCAAGAACTCCTTAGATTTATTAAACAAGAAACTACAGATTGAATCTCCCAACCTAACTAAGATTCCAATGCAATGGATGTAGATGCAGTTCAAAAGAAGCAAGGAGCAAGAAAACCCCTTAAATGTTTCAATTGTGATAGACTACATGTCACTACAAAATGCCCTAAACCTAAGAAGGCATGCAACAAATGTAAATTCTTGGAAGGAGGTCATGCCAAATGATGTGCCACTGGCCATTCCTCTCAAAATATATAAGAAATAAGCATAGAAGAATTGTCTGCTTCTGAAAGTTCATCAAAGGACAAGGGAAAGAGATAAGACTAGAATTGATCAGTAGCAGGAATGAGCTTTGATGAAGCAAGGACCTGATTTCAAGATTATGAAACCATTGTATTCAAATTGGAAAAAGCTTAGGGCAACCCATTACATCTAGAAAGATGGGAAGCCTTAATAGATTTGCTATTCTGGAAATAGAAGAAGATTTATTTTTGCTGTCATGTGGATCTTATCTAGATAATGAGCTTGGCTAGGACAAAACACCAGTGCTTGATTCACATATAACAAAAGAAGTATTCCCAGAAGTAGTGAAGATAAGAAGTATGATGACTTCTACTCCAACAAAAAAACAAAAATAACATGACATAAAAACTATGTATCCAGATTTGTCAGAAAGAGATCTTGATGAACTCTTACCTAAAACAAAGGAGCCAGATCCAATGGACTTTCATTTTCTAAGAATGATCAATTTAAAAAAGAATATAGTGCTTTCAATTAAGATAACCCCAAAAATTAATATACCCTTTATAAAAACATCTGCCCTCCTAGATTCTAGTGTAAATGTGGTCTTTATTGATCAACAATTTTCCCAGTGTCTCAAACTCCCTTTAATTCCTTTATGACACCCAATACTGGTGTATAATACCAATGGAACCTTAAATGCTGCTGGAAAAATAACACATAACTGTTAACTTGTTATGGAATATGAAGGTCATCATGAGAAATTAACAGCTGAGGTCACTGATCTGGGGAAGTTCAAATTCATTCTGGAATATGAGTGGTTGTAGCACCACAACCCAGAAATAGATTGGACTACCAGAAAGGTTAGATTGACAAGATGTTCCCAGCATTGTCAAAATCTCCAACAAGATAATTCCACTTCAAGCAAGTTTTTACAAGCATTGCAAAAAGAACAGCAAGATCAAAGTTATTAGATATACCATTGAATACATTCCTTAGAAAGGAGTGATAATACAAGGAAGGTGCTGGAACAGATTCAACTAAAAGAAACCCCACCAGAACAATTAGTCCCAAAAGAATATCATGATTATCTCATGGTATTTTCTAAAAAGAATTCTGAGTGAATGCCTTTATGAAAACCTTGAAATCATGCTATAGAGTTAGGAGAAAATTTTAAACCCCAAAAGGGACAAATAATTCCCCTTTTCATGGACAAACAAGAAGAAGTCATTACATTTCTAGATGAACAATTGCAGAAAGGCTATATCTGTCCATCCAAGTCCCCACAAACTTCACCAGTATTCTTCATACCCAAGAAAGATGGTGAAAAATGAATGGTATAGGATTACTGATATTTCAATGAACACATGATCAAAAATAATTATCCTTTACCCCTGATATTGCAATTAGTCAATAAACTCAAAGATGCTAAACTATTCACTAAAATGGATCTTAAATGGGGATATAATAACATTCACATTAAAAAAGGAGATGAATGGAAAGCCACTTTCATCTACTTCCAAGGAGTGTACAAACCCCTCATAATGTATTTCAGATTATGTAATTCTTCTGCCACTTTCCAAGCAATGATGAATGAAATCTTTACAGATATGGATGACATAGTAGTGGTTTACATTGATGATCTTCTCATTTTTACCAAAACAAATGGTCAAGTGGAGCATGATTGAATCATTAAAGAAGTACTTCAGAGATTGAAGGAGAATGACCTCTTTGTGAAAGCCCCCAAGTGTTGCTTTCGTGTCACAGAAGTAGACTTTCTTGACATGATTGTGGGAAAGAACAGCATTTCTATGGACTCAAAGAAGGTTAAGGCTATAACACAATGGCCTGTTCCATATAATCTCAAAGGAGTGAGAAGCTTCCTAGAATTAGCTAACTTCTATTGATGATTCATTATTGATTTCTCCAAAGTGGCTAGACCATTGAATGATTTGTTAAAGAAAGAAACCCCCTTTGAGTGGGGTGTATCACAACAAGAAGTGTTTGATATGCTCAAGAATGCATTTATCACCACCCCCATTTTAGCCTATCCTAATATAGATTGTGAATTTCAGCTAGAAGCAGATGCATCAGACTATGCCACAGGAGCTGTGCTCTCAGTAAAGAAAGAGGACAAATGGCATCCAGTAGTCTATGCTTTGCATAGCATATAATCTGCTGAACGAAATTATTCCATTTCAAACAAAGAGATGCTTTCCATGATTAGAGCATTGGAGAAGTGGAGACATTATCTTGAAGAAGCTAGATTTCTGGTGGAAGTCTGGAATGATCATCAAAACCTTCAATGGTATCAAACAAGACAAGATCTCAATCACTAACAAGCCAGATGGGTGCAATACTTATCTATATTCAATCTAAAATGAATTCATAAGCCTGAAGCTACTATGGGAAAAGCAGATGCTCTTTCTTGTCAAGAAGACCATGCAATCAGAATCAAGAATGACAATAAAGGTATATTGATAATACTGCCAGAGCAGATTGAACAGATGGATATTGACACTTCACTGCTTATCTCTGATGAAGGTAAACAACTTAATAAATCTATATTCAATAAGCTTTGTAAGCTTATGGAGAAGAAGACCATCTATCTTGGCAAAAAACACTTTTTAATTAAAGGAGAAGATGGCTTGCTGCATGATCTGCAGGGCCAAATATACATTCCAGATTCTGCCTTGATATGAATGGATATTCTTAGACTTTTCCACAACACTCCAATGGCCAGACATACCAGTTATGAGAAGATGTTGAAATTAATTTCCAAATATTATTGATGGCCAGGAGTTACCACATTTGTTAGAGACTATGTGAGTCAATGTGAAAAATATCAATAATTCAAAGGAACAAATAAGGCCCCTAGTGGTCTTCTGGTACCCCTTAATATCTCTG